>JAJOOF010010313.1:0-37958 GCA_029582545.1 Solanum lignicaule | reverse complement strand
TGATACGGTTGCTCTAAAATTTGGGTTAGACCCATTCCCCACTCAATTTGACCCCCTAAACAAGAATATGAAGTCGGATTTTCAAAAAACGAAATGGATCTTTTTATATACAGCTAAACAAGTTTCCGGCAACTTCCGAAGTACATTTTTAAGAACTTTTTGGGTCAAATTCAAATATAATCATTTCATTAAGTTCTCGACTCCAAACTCACATGTGAGGCTCTAGTTTCACTCTATCATTTTCCGGGTCGTTACAAGAACTCTCTAGTTCAACTTACTAGTTTTCGGGGATCTATAGTTGAGCATGTTTTGCCTAGGAGATGTTAGTTCCTCCTTTAAAATTAGTAGATATAGAATTTTATGCATTTTGGGTTGTTGGATGTAGTTCCTACTCCCTTGTGTTGCATTGAGTATGTTTAGCTTGGAGTTGAAGTTTTCCTCCTTGGTTGTGTGCATTTAGATGTATTGCATGCATGATGGGCTGCTAGTCCAGATTCATTTCCTTTAAGAAGTGTTTAGAATCGTCATTCGAGGATGAATGGTCCCAAGGGGGGATATTGTAATACCCCAAAAACTAGAGCCTCAAGCTAGGGTTCTAGAGTTTGACGTATGAGGAATAGAGTCGTAGATGAGACTTCCCATACTTAGAATGAGGAGTTTAGTGGTTAAACATCAAGGCACGTGTTACACCCATATCTTAGAAGACCATTTAAGATTTTATTGTGGGTTGCAAGGGCAAGTGCCAAGGCAAAAGGGAAAGGGCTAAGCCAAAGGCCAAGGCTGCCCAACCTTGGCCAAGTACTACCCAAGGTCCTCGACCACCTTAATGACCAGTGGTCTTGACCACGGTTCGTGACGGGGCTCATGAAGACCCCTTAGTTTTGTGGGTTGGGCTTGGGGCGTAGCTACTTCCTAAGAGACCACGACCATCACCACGGATCGTGGGAGGTCTCGTGGTCATGCCTTAGTTTTTTTTAGGCAAGACTCATTGGAGAAGCCACTTCCCAAGGGACCACGGACAGGACCACGACTCTTGGTCTTGACCACGGCTCGTGAGCTCAGTCGTGGTGCCTGGCACTATGGCTGCCTAATGAGGGTCAAAATTGGAAATTCCTTTTTAACTAGTTTTAAGTAGGGGTCGTTTTATATGGATTTTATACACCAATGTAAAATATTATAAGTCTTTAACCACCACAACTAAGTCATTAATTCAAAAACCCCAAAAGATCCCAAAGTTCTTCCTCTCAAATATTTCTCTCTCTAGAAAACCCAAGAAGAAGAAGAAGGGAGAAGAAGAGAAGGAAGCTAGGTCGAAATCCCTCCATTGTAGAAAGCTTAGTAGGGATTTGAATTAAGGTATGTTAGCTTATTCATCTATGGGTTCTTCCACCCATAGAGCCCCCATAGTTTTCCCCCAATTGTGAAGAAAAAAACCCAATCTAAGCTAGGGTTTCTTCCTATGTTGTGGGTAGTGATGGGTATGATTCCAATTGTGTGAATAATACCCAATTATAATTGATTTAGCATATATTTGTGAAATTATGATGAATTTATGTGATTTCCATGGTTACCGTAGTCTAATTGATGAAATTGCATTATGTGGGTTATCACCATGAAAGGTGAAATTGATGGTTCATGAGTGATCTTCTTGAATCAATTCTTTGAGTAGTAATTGTCTAAGGTTAGAAACATATATACATTGGTTGAATTAGAATAGAATATATATGATGGACCATGATGAATAATGACCTAGATTAGTCTATATAATTAATTACAATTAGAGTTGCTTAAAGAAGAAGCTTGTGACTAGAATGTCTTGAAATCTAGATAAGTATGTAGAATGTGAAAGGTCTTCTCACATAGAATGATTCTAGGTTGAAAATCTAATCATGTAAAATGAATCAAGCATGTTAGATTAGAATAGCTTGAAGTTGTGGTATATGTTCCCTTCATGTATGGCTTGTCTTGGTAAGACAAGACCAATTGGTAGTTTAGGATTGAGGATCTATAATATCCTAAGGGTAGGTTGACTTAACATTGTAAGATGCATGTTAAGGGTAGATTGAATTAGGGATAGTCATGGTAGCCTAGGATGGATGATTTATACTCTCCTAATGGTAGCTTGAACTAACATTCTTAGGATGCCTTCAAGGGTAACATGACTTGGTTAGGCCAAGACCATTTCATGGCAGCTTAGGATTGAGACATCATACTCTCCTAAGGGTAGCTTACACTAGCATTTTAGGGTGCTTTTAAGGGTATCATGACTTAGTTGGTCTACGACTACTTTATGGTAGCTAGGATGGAACACTTGTACCCTTCCTAGAATAGCTTGGACTTGCATGGTAGTGTGCCTTCCAAAGTAGTTAGTTTAGCATAATATGGTTATGTTAGTTAGATGATTAGCTTGGTCTAGCCTAGTAGGGTGCTATTCTTTGGTAGTTTAGAATGATAAATAATAATCATTTGAGTATGATAGCCTAAAGTAGTACTTAGTGTGGATAGTAGTATGTGATGCTATTCATACATTACACAAGTATGACTTGAAGCTACTTATAATTTGTTCTCTTATGTAGTGTAGAGTTAGCTTGGGTTGTTGCTATAGTTGCCTTCCAAGACATGATTGACTTAAGGTGGTAATTCCCTTGTCTATATGAAGTAAGCTAAAGAATGAGACTAAGTGGATGGTAGATCTGAATATGGTTACCTCAAGGTTATACTTAGTGTGAATGGTATTATGGGATGCCCTTCATGCATTGCACAAGTGTGCTTTGAGGTTTCTTAGGGGTATAGTACTCTTATGATATGAAAGCCTAAGACTCTTCTATGCATGTAGACTATGATTAGGATGACCAAAGAGGGATGCTTAGCTTGGATGGTATTATGGGATGCTATTCATGCATTGCACAAGTATGCTTTGAGGTTACTTGAGAATAGTCCTTTATGATACAAATGGCTAAGAGTTGAGTAAGGCTCATATGATGTTTATGCTGGAGACTTCACTTATGATTATGATATTGCCTCTTGTGCTTATATTTGATTTTTCATGAAGTAGTTCATATGATTTTGGACTATGTCTTATATTGAATAACCCTTGTCTTATTCTCTTATGATTATGCTAGCTAACACATTTAGTACATTTTGTACTAACGCATACTTTGCCTTCATTCTCATCAAATGTAGGGTTTGGAGATTGAGTTCTACTCTTGAAGATATGTTTCTAGATGTTGCAAGGAGTTGAATATTTGGTTAGTCCTCATAGCTTCGAGGACAACACCTTTTATTTCCTTTTATGTCTTTTATTTCATGTTGAGACTATTGTATGGGCTTTGTCCCAAGAGTTTTATTCTAAAGTTGTATTAGATGGTTTGAGACAAAAGTGTAGTAAAGACTCCCACTTGCTTTATGGAAATGTTTTCGACTGTATGGATAAAAGTTTTTCAATTTTCCATACTTTTCTATTATCTTATGTTATGATGTTCTAAGGGCTTGTATGAGACCCCTTTGGGGTCAAGTACGCCATTTTACACCTAGGGTATACCCTTGGGTCGTGACAAAAATGGCCCCAACTTTTAAAGCTAAAAACCTACCCAAAACAACTAGTCTCACTAGCCGTCTACTACTTTACGGGCCGTTTAAAGCATCACGTCCCGTATAGTGGGTTGTCAAGTTCCCCTGTTTGATAGGGCTTCACTAAAAAAGCTTAAGTTTTTACTCCAAGCTCAAAATTAATCAAACTTGGTGGCGTTGAAAGGGGACTCAAATAACTTAAATTTGATAGTTCATGGGCCACCTATTTCATTTTGTGCAGAGAGATATGATCATTTGAAGTTGAAATTTTTTTTAAAAACTGATGGGTGACTTGTACATACCCCTAGATAGGCCATCCAAGTCACCACGGGTTGTCTAAGGTGCCGTCTAGGTGACCCCTACCAAGGCAGTCCTTAATGATCATTCACGATGTCCTTAACAGGCCGTGGACCCCTAAACGGACAATCTAAGGTCCCGTAAGGTGTCCATGGTCCATTTTGAGTTCGTGGACCCCCTTGGGCCACTTGACTGTAAGGAAAGGGGTTCGACTCAATATTCTTGAAGGAATCCTTTAGCTACTAATCTAGCCTTGTATCTATCTACCGAACCATCTGCTTTATGCTTGATCTTGTAAATCCACTTGCAGCTAGAAGGGTTCGCTTATAGTTATTCAAGTACAGATACCTCCCGCCCCTTTCTAAAATACTAAAAAAAAACCTTTTTAAAAATTCTTTTGAATCTTACCTTTTCTTATTATTCCACCTAGAGAAATCTAAATGGACAAATTGATTAGGACAACTAATTCCATAGGTATAGAAATATCATTATTTGATTGATCTAAGTTCATGCAATTTATTAATAAAATTGAATAAAAGGGACCAATCATACTCAAAAAAAGAGTTTGATCCTGGCTCAGAAGGAACGCTAGCTATATGTTTAACACATGCAAGTCGAAGCGGCTCTTCCCACGACGGAGTCACCATTGACTCTATTTATTATTATGGTAAATAAGTGTATCAAGATGTAAATCTGAGATCTTATTTCAGTTCGATATGTCCACCTGAAGCTTAGGAAGGAATGGAAAGATAGGAAGCTTGGAGAGCTAATGGAAAGAAATGCGTAAGAAATAACAGATCTACGATAGAAGTCGAATACGATTAAGTAACAGAATTTTACGCCCAAAAAACAAGGTAAGAAAGGTGGGGAACAGCGGCCTCACACAAAAAGATTTGGCTAAGCAATCTCTTTGAGATTTTGCCCATTTTCCCTTCTTATTGGGATCATTCATCCTTGAATGAAGACTAAAAAACCTGAGTTTGGAGTGTAAGAGCTGCAATTCGTACCAACTGAGTACTAGAGACTGATACCTAACTGAGTTGAGTCCTATCTACATAAAAATATGCTGAAATGTAGGAATAGCTGAGGGAACATGATACTGAGACTGAATTACACATGAGTAAATTGAAAGATTGAAAAGAAACTATTACCTCAAGTTGAAACTAAATCAGACGAGAATAGGTAAGGGTACTTGGTCATCATGGCTACTTCATCTTCCCAAGTAGCTCCCTCTATAGACTTATTCCTTCCCAAAACCTTTACTGAAGCAACTTCCTTATTTTAATAGAAATTGTGTCCTCAAATGCTTATTTTGTCTCAATATCTGATGAAAACTATTAAGTTTTAGGTATTTGAAGTTTTAGGGGAAGCATGGACACTTAGGCGCAAAAAGGAATAAAAAGGCTGGAAAGAACGTAAAAACTGAAGCTTGAGCCTCGCCATTCATTCTTGGCGAATCGCCAAAGGGAAGCACTCCTCCCTTTGTTCCAGTATGCGAAGCCCTGAAGGAAGTGGATCAAAAAGGCGATGAAATAAGTAGTCGGCGCTTCGCCAAACAGTTTCGCAAAGCAATGCCATACCGCCCAATGGTCCAGAACAAAAACATGTTGAAGGAATATCACAAAAGGTGATGAACCAGAAGAAGGGCGATTCATCGAGTCATTCGGCGATCGTGACTAACCTCGCCAAACAGTCCACCGCAACACTAAATCTGAAAACTATAAATACTAGCCTTAGTTATTATTTTTAAGGGAGTCAAATTATTATTATAATTTTCAGAATAGAATAATACTTTTTAGGATATTTTTCTCTCAAGTTTGGAAAGGGTTTTGTGGGAGACTTGAAGAAAGAAGGATTTCATCTTCCCCAAGTCGGAAGTGGGTCTTCTCCATTCTTTTTCCTTTGCTTAAATCATGGTTTAATTCCTTATACCCATTTGATTTTATTATCATTTTAGGTGTATTTTTTTATTTCTTAATGTGTGGCTAAAACCCCCATTCTTGGGATGTGATTTAGCAAATATGTGTTGATATTGTTGTTGGGTCTTGCTTGCTGATTGGTAAGTTGTATTTTAATGGTGATTTCACCTAGTGGTTGTATTTTAATTTAATGGGTCTGTAGTTGCAAATACAAAACCACCCATGTGTTTTCAGCTTGCCCGAGAGGGAGGTCGCGAAACCAAGACCACTAGACTAATGGCCTAAGGAGTGGGTCGACATGAGGTTCATCCCGAGAGGGTGAGTCCCTAGTCCCATATCCTAACACTCAGCTCGAGAGAGTGAGTGGGGTAAGGCGTAGGCTGGCCTTCATGCGGCAAATGGGTGTCCGAGAGGAACGCATTTGAACGGGGTAAGTTGCCCGAAAGGGAAGTTATTTCCATCTAAAGCTTAGCCTAGTCACTATTATCTTTCAAAATTTCTATCGAAAGCATGTACCCAACGATTTATCTCAACTTGTATTGCGGTCACACCCCAAGAACTCTTCCTCATACTTGATTTTCTTGTTATTTTCGTTGTTTATACTACTTGTGATTAAACCCCCAAATTGATATTTGACACTTTCGTATCACCCCCTTTAATTTACTATGTTTTTACCCGTTAATGTCTTTGGCTATGACTAATTAGAGCTAAACTTTATTTTTCTATTAATTCTCATAACCACTCCCTTGGGACACGAACCCAACCTTTAGTTGGGTTACTATATTATCGACGATCGTAGACACTCATACTGTAGGTTAGCGTCGTTGGTTACGATAAGCATCAGTAGTTTCGATCGATGACAACAATCGACAGACCATGGATCTGCCAACGGTTTGTGGGTCTCCTCCGTGGTGTAGCAGTTGGCCAAAATTATTATCCTTTAATTGATGGTCATCACCTATGGCCCGTAGGTCTATGCATGATCTGTCCTGTCACTCCGTTGTTCAAGTTCTGGAACTCCTCTTCTCTGATTCAAGCGATAATCAACATCCACGATCCGTCAGTAGAACCGTGATCCATTATTTGCTTCTGTGGTTCAACACTTTGGTATAAATTCCTTGAACAATTGACCCACGGCTCCCAACTACGGCTCTTCTACTGGATGACGGCTCGTTGGTGAGCTTGTAGGTTGCATAATTCCTGCTAGTTCAACTACATTCAATTTCAACTGATTCAAACCAATTTCCTACAATATTAGATTAAACACCATCATATCAAATAACAAAAATGACCAATACGCACACAAATTTCAAGTATAATGCTTTAAAAAAAACACCATAAACTCACAGTACATCAACCTAATTATGCGATCGAGTGACTCTGCATTTCAGGGAATTTTCAGGACACTCTTTCATCATGTGTCCTCGCTTTCCACATACAAAGAAATTGCCACTACTTACCATGCACTCACCCTGATAGGTCTTACTACACTTCTTACACCCTAGATGAGTGCGTCCACTAGTACCTTGGAACATAGAGACAAATGCTCTATCCTATTGATCCTTCTTGAATATTTGCACTGGTAGTAGCAGAAGATGGAGTTGGAGATGAATTTTGTCTTATGGAACTGGGAGCGGTTGCCACCCTCTAGCCTCTGTTGAGAGTAACTAAAGTCACGGGTCCTAGCCCTCTTATTGTCTCCTCCCCTTTCCTTGATTTTCTCTTTCTCAACCGATTGATCATAGGTGACCAACCTCGAGATGTCCAATTCCCTAATAAGCATGGCTGTCTTACATTATTTGACCGCTTCAGCAGACCCACTAGACACGATCTTGCTCATACCTGTTTTGGAGTCATCAACTATAGATGGAAGATACTTGGATAGTTGTGTGAACTTGTGAGCATAATCATTCACATTCATGTCATTCTGCATCAGATTAATAAATTCTTGGACCTTGGCCTCCCTTAGCTCAAGTGGGAAAAATTGGTCGAGAAAAGCAGTCATGAAAAGATTCCAACTCACCGAACCTGCATTAGTACCACGAGATTCCTTCCACTACTGGTACCAAATGTAGGTCACTCCCTTCAACTGATAGGTGGCCAAATCTACACTCTCGACTTGAGTGACACCCATAATGTCTGCTACATTTTAGATGTCATCAAGAAACACTTGTCGATCCTTTTTTGACTTAGACCCATGAAACTCTAGAGCGTTCATCCTAGTGGAATCTCGATTCTTACTGTAGCAGTGTTAGTCTGCGGTGGAGTAGGGGCCATAACCTGTTGATTGACTTGAGTGGTCATGGCTTGAGGAAGCACTTGGAAAGTAGCTCTGAACTCGACATGCGTGACTTCCTCATTCAATGGGTCTGCTGGCTAATTCAAGCTAAATCTAATCTATGTCTGAAAGCATTTAACTTATCTTGGTTGTTGGGACATCCCCCCAACTAGCTCTAACAAGTGTGAAACATAAAAGTAAATACAAAAAGGTAAAGCATGTCTATCTTTTTTGAACTATGAGGACTTACCACTGAAGCTGCTGAGCACGAACTGTAAATTGAGCTAAGTGTGGTCTTGATGCTGAGTGCTTGAACCCACATCATACAACCATGTAGCAAAAAAAGTATGCATCAATACTTTGAATATACTAAGCATGCATGATATTTGCTAAGCGGAACAATATAGAAACTGAACATGGAAATAGATATACTGAAGCATAACTAAAAGATGAGCTAGATGCAATGACCAACTACTAATCATGAAGATATAACACGCTGGACTGAATATTGATATAAATATTGAATACATGGTCAATGCAACATGAGTCTGACTGTGCGAGATACTTATAACCGACATACCCGAAGCAAAGTTAACTATGGGGCCAACCTGTCACCCTGGATGGAAGGGTTTTCATACATTGGCAAGGATACAGATAGGTCTGACGCGGATCAAGTGACTAATGTCCACAAGGGACAAGGGTGTCAAGCCTAATCTGATAGGTGCCCCATCAGAACCTATGGTGGCACAGTAGTTCTAGGAATTAGGGATTTGCTACTAAAGGTCTCAGCCTAAACTGATGGATGAGCCTTCATCCCTTTGTCCGCTCAGTGCTAAGCTTACTACAAACTGAATATAAAGCTAAAAATGAAACTGAAATATTAGATAACTCTAAATACTAATAATTATCTGAGAATGCATTATACATATATAGAAATATATGGCATTCAAATTATGAATCATGATTGTCTCACTAAAGTTCCTAGCAAGTACAATTAAGGAAATATGGATGATTCACACAAATTAGGGTTTTTGAGTTTTATATGTGGGACTATACTACTTCTCCAAGAAACATATAATTGTTATCATAAAAACTATATCAACTAAATTACAATGAAAACTTAAGATTTACAAACCCTAGGTCTAAATAATTTATTAGACGAAGAATTGATTGAATTCTAGGGACCTAATGGGTGAAAGGAACCCATTAGTGAAATCCCATATACCCAGTGAAGAAAATTATGGAGTAATCCTTTGGATTTTGGGGTTGAACTTGAAGGAGAGCTCTGCTTATTCTAGAGAGAAAATTGTCGCCTCGTTCTCTTATTTTCTTTCAATGTCTGATGATTTTTAGAGAAATCAATGTTTTTGGTAGTTTTTTGCTAATTAATTAGGCTTAGATGAAGTAAAATGGCATAGTTTAAATACCAACTGCATAGGGGGAAAGACCAAAATGACCCCAACTTTTAAAGCTAAAAACCAACCCAAAACATGCAGTTTCATAAGTCGTGTACGGCTTCTTGGGCTGTTCAAAGAATTACAGCCCATCTAGTGGGTCATCATGTTGTCCTTCCTAACAAGGCTTCACTAAAATGAGAATCACTTTTTTCTGTGCCCTTGAAATTAGGAAAACATTGTAAAGTTGGAAAGAGGACTCAAAGACCTTTAATTTGGTAGATAATAGGCCACCCAATTCATTTTGTGTTGAGAAATATGATCCTTTGAAGATGACACAAAATTTAAAAACTGATGGGTGACTTGTTTGGACCCCTAGATGGGTTGTCCAAGTTACCTTGGGCCATCTAAGGTGTCGTCTAGGTGACCTCTTCTAAGGCAGTCTTGGATGGTCAGTCACAATACCATGAATAGGTTGTGGACTTGCTCATTTTACCTTCTTAGTCTTTTTTCGAAGTCTGAGGTGTTATAGCTTGACTCCTTAGCATGTCACATGTTAGTAGAGGCTTGACTTTAGCTAGTGGATCAACATAATCTTGAGATTATGGTCCTTACCTTGGCAAGTAGGATACTCTCTTTTTGGTGTGGGTGTAGTACACTTAAGTCCATATTATAGCTCAAATGGTTTATGTCAGTTAATGATATCTCCTAAAAATATGATTCCCACATAAGATATGACTATGATTATGACTTCTACTTTTGATATAACTTTTAGAAAATTGCATTGACCTTGTACTATGTTCTATTAAGTGTGCTTATCCGATTGTGTCATATTTACTTGGTCATGCATTATCATGTTCTCAGATTATCACATTATTATGTTTACACCATGCATCATTTCTCATATTGAATACATTTTAAGTACTCACTAGATACATCTCTTATGCCTATATTATTTTATAATATACGATCCGACGCTCCTCATCCAACTTGCGGTTAGAACATATTCTAGTCAGTTTTTTCCAGATATGGTGAGTCATCATGCTTCGAGAACATGACCACATTATGATTTCTTTTGTATTCTTTCAAACTCATTTAGTTTTCAGATTATTGTATGAACTAGGGCTTGTCCTAGTAACACCTATGTAGTAGAGGCTTGCTGTCAAACTTGGTATGTTTTCTACATTATGGTTTTCAACTCTGATTTTGGTATCATTTAATAGTTGAGTTTTAAGACGTATATTACCCCTACATGAATCCTTAAGTTATATTGTTATCTTAGTGTCATGCTATGTCAAGTGGTTCATTTGGAGTCTTTTAGGATTCTATTCATCATGTCACGTCTAGGGGGTAGTCTTACGTTATAACATGTTCGTTATTGTGTTTATTGATGACATCCTGATCTATTCTCAGAGTGAGAATTCACATGCCGACCATTTAAAGATTGTCTTGTAAGTTCTCAAGAATCGCCAGTTGCTTGTTAAGTTTAGCAAGTGTGAATTTTGGTTGAGGTCAGTGGTATTCGTTCACTATATTATTTCAGGAGAAGGCATTCAAGTTTGTCCTAAGAATACTGAGGCAATTAGGAATCGGGCACTGAGAAGGAAAGGATTTGCCTTTATGTGATGTGACTGACCATTGATTTTATGGTCTTATCTCTACACCTGACTTCTTCAAGGAAAAGCTTCGATGAGGTGACCGACTATGCGAAGAAATTGAAAGAGGTTTCGAAGTTTGGGCAAGACAAGGCTTTGGCTAAGAGGTAAAAAAATGTGGGAAACTTTAGTGGTTCCTATTCAAAGAGTCTTGGTCAACCAGTGTATTCATCTTGTTTGATTTAGTTGACTTTACCATCTTCTATGGGTTGTAAAAAATCTTCTTATTGAACATCCAACAACCCCTCACTTGATCGAGGATGCTTCAAATAAATTATCTAGGCACAATAATAGGTAAAGATTATGTTACCAATAGGTGAAGGTAGTAATGGCAGAAGATGCCTACAAGGCGGGCATGGTGGTATACAAGAAGGCCTTGGGAACCGAGGAAAAGGTAGCATAGGGAGGTGACTGGTGCATCTAGGTAGAGGGGTTTCCTAGAATATTGATAGGGCTTAGTGTTGCTCCTTCCTATGAAGGACGGAGGCTGAAGCATCGAATGGGATAACATGCACTATTCATGTTTGTGACCAAATGGCTTCTATCTTATTTTATCTGGATTCTACTTATTTATATGATATGTTAAATTTTCCTTGGGAGTTGATTTTAATTGTGATATCCTTGCATAATATCTCGGATTCAAAAAGATGAAAATTTCAGTTTTTCCAAAAACACAGGTGCTAGCACAGACTAAGCCACGAACGGTCCATAGGCCGGTCAACAAACCATAGGTGGGGGACGTCATTGGCAAGTCTCAGCTTTCTAAAATGTCAAATTTTAGAATTTTTATATGGTTCGCAAGGATGGTCTGTCATACGAAGAACGAGTTATAGGTAGGTTTCGTAGGTGAGTCCCAGACTTAGAGAAACTTTAGAACCAAAAGTTGAGACCCACAACTGAGATGTACGTCCTATAGGTGAAACCATAGACCGTACATAGATCTGTCATTGAGGGTCCAAATCCAGTGATCTCTGATCTCACCCACGAACAACCTGGCGGTCCGGGGTCTGACCAACGGACCGTAGTTCTGGCCGTTGGTGAGGTGGACCATTATTTTTAAGAAGGGCTTTTGTGTCGTTTCCTAATTACTGTAACCCAATACTATGTAGTTTTACTTCCTATTAGAGACCCTATATAAACGTTTTTACCCCAAAAACTTCCTAATCCAATTCATTCTCTCAAATTCCTAAAAGAAGACACAAGTTCATCCTCTCAAGTATTTCTCTCTCTAAAAGCTTGAAGAAGAAGACTAGGGTTCAAGTCAAGTATCCAATTCCACCATTGATTGTAAGATCTTGGCAGTAAGGTATGATAGTGTTCACCTATGGAGATCTTCCCTCCAAAGGGATCCTAAATTCTCCAATTTACAAGTTAGAAATCTCCTACTGAAGTTAGGGTTTTCTTCTATGTCATGGGTTCCTTTCAATGGTTATTCAATTGATTGTTTTATGAACTATTATGCATGAATTGAGATAATTCCAGGTTTTTAAGGTGAATCCTGATGAACCCATACAATACCCATATTTTCTAATCTATGATGAGGTACTATGAGTTTTGAACTATGAAGGATGAGTTTATATGAAGATATGCATGTTCTTTATGAAAAATGATTTAAGTTTCTTTGAGAGTAAAACATCCATGTTGTTGTTGTTGTTGTTGTTATTGTTGTCGTGAAAGAATTTCTAACATATACATGATAGCGTGATTGTGAAAGGGTTTTTTCACATAAAGGATTATTAATGTTGAAATTTTTTCTCAACTAAACTTTGAATCTAGACTTAGGAGCTATTCTAATGAAACTTAGCTTGGATTGGCTACTTGATGTGTCCTTCCATGGATAATAAGGCATGCGGCAATTACCTATGACCTCCAATGATAAGACAAGCGGTAATTACCCACATCTAATGAATTTTAAGATAAGATAAGACTAATGAATATTTTGTGAGATATACGCTTAGCACCGAGTAGACAAGTGGTGATTGCCCATGTCCCATGAACTATGTGGCACCATCAGTTGTCTAGATAGACATTAGCTAGTAGATCCACATAAGCTTGAACTTGATCTTTCTTACCGCGACAAGTGAGAAACCCTCTTTTCGATGTGAGGTAGACACCAGATCCCATGTTAATAGTTCACACGGTCTTAAATGTCGGTTAAAGGTAAATCTCCCTCCATAATGATGAACAAAGGTTACTTCAAGACGTATGTCGCAAGTGTTATGAGATGAGTTTTTACCTGCATTGACCATGATTACGATTATCTTTTCTAACCTCTTATCTTATGGTTTTAACTTGGTCTTTGCATGGCATGAAAGGTCCTTTTAGCACGATTTCATATTTTAATGCATTGCTATCATAATTGATAAATATTTGTACTAACATATATTCTTGCCGACATTCTTCTATAAATGTTTGGTCCGAAGCTCCAGATTGTCATCTCCGTTGCTAGGGTTCACTTAGTAGAAAGTGAAGATTGGCGAGTCCTCATGTTCGGAGGACCGAGCTTTTATTTCATATTATCCTTACTTTTCAGTTTTATATATGTTGTATGGGGTATGCCCTGATCACTCTTGATGTACTAGATGGCTTTAAGACTATGTTAAACTTTCGCTACATTTTTAAAACTCTTATATCTTGTAAATGTCTTTTAAATTCTCTAAATTTACTTTTATCTTAAATGATGTATGCAAAGTGGCTTGTGTAGGGCCTCTCGGGGTCCCATACACGTGACAAACTTAGTAGTCAGAGAGCAAGGTTTAGAAATGTCTTAGGAAGTCTCATAAGATACGTCGAATAGAGTCTTGTTCACCAGTGTGAAGCAAGCCACACTAATGAATAAGAGGGTATAAGATGTTTAGGAAACTCCACTACTTTCATAACTCTAAAGTCATGAGATAAAGTTTAACTGTATAATGTCTCTCTCCTAATCCTTATCTGATGCCCCACAACATATGGCCACACGAAGGGAATATGATAGAAGGAATGCAAGAGAGAATATGGAAAGAGAAGCTCCTCAAGTTTCGGTTGATCCTTTGGCCAAACAAGTGACTAATGTGGAGTTTAGGGTTACTTTTTAAGTGGTTGCTTAAGCCATAATGGTTTAAGAAAATAGGGAGGTTGTGGTCCCCGTGACCTTAATATGGGTACGGCGACAACTAAAGAGAGAGAATTTACTAGAATGAATCCTTCAGAGTTTCATGGTTCTACGGTTGAGGAAGATCCTCAACAGTTCATTGATTAAGTGTATAAGGTGTTGGTGCATATAGGATTAACGCTAGTCTAAACGGTGGAATTAGCCGCTCACGAACTTAAGGGTGTTGCTCAAATTTGGTTCAACCAATGGTAGGAAGGGAGGGCAGATCACGCGGGTCCTCTCGATTGGGAAAAATTTAAGGTTGCTCTCCTTGGTAGGTTCTTTCCCCTTTAGATGAGGGAGGCAATGGAGCTTAAATTAATCAACCTTCATCAAGGAAGTATGAGTGTGAAGTAATATGCTTTGAAATTCACAGAATTTTCTTGATATGCTCCTACTATGGTTGTCGATCTTAGGGAAAGAATGAGTACGTTTGTTTGGAGTGTGTCTGAACTGGTGGTTAAGGAATGCCGTACCACTATTCCTATCAATGATATTGATATTTCACGTCTCATGGTACATGCTCAACAAATTAAATAGGAGAAACTCAAGGAGAGGTCTAGGGAGAAAAAGAGGTCCAAGATCAGTGATGGTGACTTTTCACATTCAAGGTCCGATGGACATGGCCATTCTATATTTCGACAAAGGTCTTCCGGTCAAGGGTTCCTCCAATGCTCCTCTTAAGTTAAAAAAAGATAGGGTTTCTAACCCTAAAAATAAAAGAGGGAATAGTGGTGGATCTTCATTGTTTACTTGCTCCAAGTGTGGAAGAAAGCATAAAGGTAAATGTCTAGCCGGTTCTAAAGCATGTTTTGGTTGTTTCAAGCCAAATCACAAGATAAGGGATTGTCCCTTAGTTGCTAAGAATGATGGAGATAATCGTCGATGGGTTCCACCTTACCCTTCATCAGGATCTAGTGGAAATCAGAATTAAAACCTATTCTGCAAACTTCATACTCATCGTGAGTAAGAGGATTCTTCTGATATGGTTACCAGTATATTAAATGTCATCCAAGTTGATGTTTATATTTTACTTGACCTTAGTTCTACCTTGTCTGTTGTGACGCCATATTCTTTTTGATGTGTTGTTAGAACCTTTTTATATCTCTACTCCCGTTGGTGATTCTAATGTCGCTAAGAGGGTCTATAGAAATTTTCCAGTCTCCTTGTCCCTCAAAGTCACTCATGTTGATCCAGTAGAGCTTGATATGCTAGAATTTGATGTTATCCTTGGTATTTATTGGTCGCATTCATGTTATGCTTCTATTGATTGTGATACCCGAGTAGTCAAGTTTCTGTTTTGAAATGAACCCATCCTAGAGTGGAAAGGGGAAATTCTATGCGTAAGAGTTAGTTTATTTCTTGTCTTAAAGCTAGAAAGATGATCTCCAAGGGTTGCATATACCATCTAGTTAGGGTGAGAGATATGGATTCCAAAAAACCTACTTTTTAGTTGGTCTTCATTGTCAATGAATTTTTGGAAATGTTTCCTGATGATTTATACTGTGTTCCTCCCGAAAGGGAAATAGACTTTGGTATTGACTTTCTCCAAGATATGCAATGTATCTCTATTCCTCTTTACCGAATGGCTTTTGCAAAACTTAAAGAGCTAAATGAGTAGTTGAAAATTTTGTTTGGTAAGGGTTTGATCATACCGAGTATCTGTCAATGAGGTGCTCTAGTATTTTTTGTTTAAAAGAAAGATGGTTCACTTCGTATGTGTATTGACTACCGATAATTGAATAAGGTTACCGTTAAGAAAAAATATCCTCTCCCAATGATAGATTATTTGTTTGATCAACTTCAAAGAGTAAGTTACTTCTTTAAGACTGACCTTCGTTCGGGTTATCACCAATTAAGGGTGAAAGAAGATGACATTCTGAAGACAAATTTTCAAACTCGTTCTGGTCATTATGAGTTTTTGGTAATGTCATTTGGTTTGACTAATGCTCCAACCGCATTTATGGATTTAAGGAATAGGGTGTTTAGACAATAGCTTGATATATTTGTGATTGTGTCATTGACAATATATTGATCTACTTAAGAAGTGAAGACGAGCATACTGATCATTTGAGGATTGTGTTGGAAGTCCTCAAGGACCAACAACTCTTTGCAAATTTTAGCAAATATGAGTTTTGGTTAAGGTCCGTAGCTTTTCTTGGTCATATTGTTTCTAGTAAGGTTATTAAGGTAGATCCTAAGAATACGGATGTGGTTAAGAGTTGGCCTACACCTCTATCCCCTTCGGATATTAGAAGTTTCTTGGGTTTGGCTGGTTACTATAGAAGGTTTGTGGAGGGTTTTCTTCAATTTCCTCTCCATATTTGGCATTGACCCAAAAGAAGGTTAAGTTCATATGGTTTGAAGCATGTAAAAAGAGTTTCCAAGAATTGAAAGATAGACTTACTACTGCTCGAATGTTGACTTTACCGAAAGGAATTGACGGATTTGTTGTTTATTGTGATTCTTTAAGAATTGGGTTAGGATCTGTCCTTATGCAAATATGAAAGTCTTTGCCTATGATTCAAGGCAACTTAAGATTCATGAAAAGAATTATTCTACCCATGACCTTGAACTAGCGGTAGTTATGTTTGCTCTAAATGATTTTGAGGCATTGCTTATATGGTGTACATGTAGATGTCTTTACCAACCACAAGAGTTTGCAATATGTGCTTAAACAGAAAGATTTGAATCTTCGCCAAAGAAGGTGTCTTGAGTTACTAAAGGACTATGATATGAGTTTTCTCCATCACCGCTGTAAGGAAAATGTGGTGGTGGATGCTCTTAGTCGGTTATCGATGGGTAGTGATGCTCATATTGAAGATGATAAAAAGGAATTGGCTTGAGATGTTCATAGATTGGTTTGATTGAGTGTACGGTTAGTTGACTCTACCAAAGGTGGTTTTACGGTTCACAATGGTTCAGAATCATCTTTTGTGGTAGATGTGAAAGCCAAGCAATGTCTTGATCCCACTTTGTTAGAATTGAAGGAAATGGTACTTAAAAAGTCCGTAGAGGCTTTCTCCCAAGGGGGAGATGATGTGCAAGGGTAACAAGGTCATTTGTGTGTTCCTAATATTGATGACTTGAGAGGGAAAATCATATCAGAAGCCCATAGTTATCAATATTCCATTCACCCGAGAGCCACCAAGATGTACCATGACCTACGAAAGATCTATTGGTGGATTGGGATGAAGAAGGATATTGCACAATTTGTGGCTAAGTGCCTTAATTGTCAACAAGTAAAAGTAGAGCATCAAAAGCTGGGAGGTTTATCTCAAGATATCAGTATTCCTACATGGAAGTGGGATGATTTGAATATCATCTTCATTACCAGTTTACACCACACGCGGCGACAGTAGACTTGATTTGGGTTCTTGTAGATCGAATGATGAAATAACCTCATGTCATTCTTGTTAGATTTTCTTATTTGGCGGAGGACTAATCTAAGTTGTATTTGAGGGAAATAGTTAGGTTTCACTGAGTGCCCCTAGCCATTATCTTAGATCGTGGTACCTAATTCACTTCTCAGTCTTAGAAATCTTTCCAAAGGGGTCCTAGTACTCATTTTATGCTTAGTACGACCTTTCATCCACAAACTGATGGGAAAACAGAGCATACTATCCAAAATTTTGAAGATATGTTAAGACCATGTGTAATTGACTTCAAGTGTAATTGGGATGATCACATATCTTAATTGAATTTGCGTATTATAATAGTTATCACTCAAGCATTGAAATGGCTCAATTTTCAGGATCTATATGGTATAAGGTGTAAATTTTCTATAGGTTGGTTTGAAGTTGGTGAAATTGCGTTGATGAGTCCCAAGTTGGTGCTAGATGCTATGGAGAAAGTTTGGCTTATGAGAGAAAGGTTTAAAATGGCTCAAAGTCGAAAAAAGTCATATGGCGATATTATAAGAAGAGATCTTAAATTCGATGTGTATGATAGGGTCTACTTGAAAATTTCACCCATGAAGGGTGTGATGAAGTTTTGAAAGAAAGGGAAGCCTAGTCCCCGTTATGTGAGCCCATATTAGATTATGAGACGTATTGGTGATGTTTCTTATGAACTTGACCTGCCTAATGACTTGACATCAGTGCATCAATTTTTCCATGTCTCTTTGTTGAGGAAATGCATTGGAGATCCGACATCTATAGTTCCCTTAGTAGGTTTGTGAGTTATGGAGAATATTTCTTATGAAGAAGTTCTTGTTGATATTTTAGAACGGCAAGTTAAGAAGTTGAGAAACAAGGAAATTGCTTCCGTAAAGGTTCTATGGAGGAATTAGTTAGTTTAGGGTTCTACTTGGGAGGCTGAGGCTGATATGATATCCCATTATCCTCATTTCTTTCCTTCTGTCCCTACTCTAACTTCAGGTATTTAGTTGCTCATGGTTTAGTCTTCTGGTGTAATGTGTTTCGATATTCCCATGATTTCCTTATTTAGTAAAAAAGTTAACTTCATTGATTTTTGCATGTTTATGTGCATTTGAGTATGAGTTGCATATAGACTTCATGAGATGATGTTTCGAACATTCTTTAACTTGGAGTTGATGTCTCCTCCTTGGATATGTCCATTTATATGATCGCATTCATGTTGGCCTGTTAGGTTAAGTTCCTACCTTTCTTATGATGTATTGAATCTCATTCGAGGATGAATGTTCCCAACAGGAAGATAATCTAACACCTCGGATTCAAAAAGATTTAAAGTTAAAGTCTTCCAAAAACTCTAGTGCCATCACAGACAGAGCCACCATCGGTCCGTAGGTCGGTTCACGAAATGTAGGTGGGGTCGTGGTTGTCTAGTCTCAGCTTTCAAAAATGTCAAATTTTAGTATGTTTCTACGGTTCACCAGGATGGTCTGTCATCCCATGAACGAGTAGTAGGTAGGTCTTGTAGGTGAGTCCCAGACATAGATGAATTCTAGAACCAAAAGTTGAGACCCACGACTAAGATTTACGGCTCATAGGTGAACCTACAGACCGTACATGGGTCCGTCGTTGGGGGTCCGAATCTAGTTTTCTCTGATCTCACCCACGACCAACCATGATGGTTTGTGGTAAAAGAACAGACTGTAGGTCTGGCCGTTGTTGAGGTCGGCACATATTTACAAGAAGGGCTTTTGGGTCTTTTCCTAATTATTCTAACCCAGTACTATGTTTTTTAAGTTTCTATCAGGGGCCCTATATAAGCGTTTTACCTTCAAAACTTCCTAATCCAATTCATTCTCTCAAATTTCTAAGAGAAAAACAAGTTCATCCTCTCAAATATTTCTCTATTTAAATGATTGAAGAAGAAGACTAGGGTTTCATGTCAAGCCTCAAATTCCACCACTGATTGTAAGCTCTTGGAATTAAGGTATGATAGTGTTCAACTATGAATCTCTTTCCTCCATAGGGTTCCTAACTTCTCCAATTTACAAGTTAGAAATCTCTAATGGAAGTTAGGGTTTTCTTCCATGTCATTGGTTCCTTTCAATGTTAATTCAATTGATTATTTTATGAACTATTATGCATGAATTGAGATAATTCCATGTTTTTAAGATGAATCACCATGAACCCATGCATAACCCATGTTTTCTAAGCTATGATAATGTAATGTGGGTTTTGAACTATGAAAGATGAGTTTATGAAGATATGCATGTTCTTTATGAAATTAATGAAAAATGATTTAAGTTTCCTTGAGAGTATAGCATCCATGTTGTTGTTGTTGTTGTTAAAGGATTTCTCAGATATACACATGAAAGCATGATTGTGAAAGGGTTTTCTCACATAAAGGATTCTTAGAGTTGAAATGTTTTCTCATCTAAACTTTGAATCTAGACTTAGATAATCTAATGAAACTTAGCTTGGATTGGCTACTTGATGTACCCTTCCATGGATAATAAGGCAAGAGGCAATTACCTATGACCTCCAATGATAAGACAAGCAGTAATTACCCATGTCTCATGAATGTTAAGATAAGATAAGACTAAAGAATATTCTGTGGGATTTACGCTTAGCACTAAGTGGAGAAATGGTGATTACGCATGTCCCATAATAGGTTGTCTAGATAGACATTGGCTAGTGGATCCACATAAGCTAGAAGTTCATGTCTCGTATCTTGGCAAGTAAGAACACCTCTTTTTCGGTGTGGGGTAGACACCGAATTCATGTTAATAGCTCACATAGTCTTAAATGTCTGTTAAAGGTAAATCTCCCACAATAATGATGAACTAAGGTTACTTCAAGAAGTATCTCACAAGTGTTATGCGATGAGTTTACACTTGCATTAACCATGATTATGATTATGTTTTCTAACCTCTTATCTTATGGTTTTAACTTGTTTTTTGCATGACATGAAAGGTCTTTTTTTGAATTATTTCATATTTGTTTGCATTAATATCCTTCTTGGTACATAGTTGTACTAATGCATACTCTTTCCTATATTCTTCTAAAAATGAATGGTATGAAGCACCAGATTAGCATCTCCGTGCCTAGGGTTCACTTAGTAGAAGTTGAAGATTGGTGAGTCTTTATGTTCCGGGGACCATGTTTTTATTTCCTATTGTCCTTACTTTTTAGTATTATTGGTGATGTACGGGTTACGTCCCGATCACACATGATGTACTAGATGGCTTTGAAACTATGTTAGACTTCCTCTACATTTTATAAAATTTTATATCTTGAAAATGTCTTTTAAACTGTCTAAATTTTGTTTTATCTTGTATGATGTATGCTAAGTGGCTTGTGTAGGTCCTCTCAGGGTTCTATGCACCATGTTAGGGCATGCTTCGGATCGTGACACCTTGATGCCCTTATTCATGATTCTACCCCTATTGGAGAGTCTAGGTAGTAACCCATATGCACCATACTTACTCTATGATGTTTGTGGGTTGTCAAAAATGGGTAGATCTTGTAATTTTGGATATGCTAGGCGTTAGTGTGATCTTTGATATGACTTCATTGTCACCTTGTTATGTTGTGCTAAATTGCAATGCCGAGACAATAACTCTAGAAATCCGACGTAAGGATAAATTAGAGTGCAAAGGTGTGTATATGCCTAAGCTAGCAAATTTCATATATTTTATTGGGGCTAGAAGACTAGTCATGGAGGTTTTATGTCCCATTTGGATCACCTCAAGAAGTCATTACAAAGTCCCTTCTATCAAGTCAATCTCAGTGGTTTCATAATCTGAATAGGTATTTACTGGGTATATGCCTGGTATTACTCCGAATAGAGATATTGATTTTTGTGTAGACTTTGGGACAATCACTCATCAAATCTCCATCCCTCTTTATCACATGGCTCTAAACGAGTTGAGATAACTCAATTTTTAGCATCAAGAACTCATAGATAAGGGTTTCATTGCTTCACCTTTGGGTTCTCCGATCTTGTTTGAGAATAAAAGGATAGTAGTTTGAGTTTGTGCATAGACTACCGAAAATTTAATTAGGTCACTATCTGGAGTATGTATCATTTACCTTGCCTAGATGTACTTTTTGAATAGTTGCAGGGTGCTTCACTGTTCTTAAATATTGACATATGGTCATTATATGGGCTTCATGAGTTTTTGGTAATATCCATAAGTCATTCATGACTTCTTGATAATGTCCATAAGTCAATCTTTTGGAACAAATTTCAGGAGTCGATATAGGCATCACAAGTTCTTGGTAATATCCTTTGGATTGACTAATATGCTGATAACTTTTATGAGTTTTATAAATGGTGTCTTCAAGCAATTTCGATATTCCTTTGGGATCATGTTTATATATTTTATTCTGATTTACTCCAAGAGTAAAGAGGAGCATGCAAAGAACCCTCACATTATTCTAGTTATATTAGGGAAACATAAGAAATATGCTAAGTTTAAAAGTGTGAATTTTGGCTAACTTTAGTGGCCTTCTTGGGGGATGTGGTTTTGGAAAAAAAGGTGATGACGGGTCCCAAAAATATAAAAGTAGTGAAGAATTGGTCAGGCCTTGCTCTGTGACTGAGGCTAGGAACTTTGTGGTTCTTGCTAGCTACTAGCACAGGTTTGTTAAGAATTTTTCTTCCATTGCTAAAAAAATTCTCTAGACTTACCCATTAGAAGGTACCATTTGTGTTGTTTGATCAGTGTGAGGGGATCATCAAAAATCTCAAGGCACTTTTAACAACGAATCTTATACAATCATTGTCAATGGAAGGTAAAAGCTTTATTGTGTTTTGTCATGCTTCACATTCAGGTTTGGGTGTTATGTTGATGTAGGATAGGAACTTTATAAGGAATGCTTCAAAGAAACTGAAGACTCATGGAAAAAACTACCCAACCAATGATTTGTAGTTCGCAACAATACTTTTTGCACTTAAGATCTGTTGAAACTATCTTTATGGTGTTAAGTGTAAAGTGTTCACAGATCATCACAACTTACAACATGTGTTTACTTAGAAAAATTTAAATATGAGGTAGAAGACGTGGATGGACTTGATAAAGAATTATGATGTTACCATCTAGTACCATTTAGGAAAGAAAACTGTGGTGGCTAAAGCATTGAGCCGGATGACAATTAGCATTGGTAGTTTGGCTTGGTTGGGGGTGTCTACACGACCCTTAGGTAGAGATATTCAGACTCTAGAATCTATGTTCATGCAATAGGGGATTTCAATCAAGAGTGGGGGTTTGGAAATATTGATGTTAAGAAAACATTTATTTAGGAAATCTAGGCTAAACACTTTAAGCATAAGAATTTGAACATGCTTAGGAATAATGTGGTGTTTGGGGAGACTCCTGATGCCACACTTAATGCAGGAGGGGTGCTTAGTTTTAGATGGTCGATTTTTAACTCTCTGAGTTGATGACTTGATTCGGAAGGTATTCATAGAGTGTCATGATTTACAATATATGATTCATAAAAGTGTAATAACAATGTACCTGGACTTGAGGAAACTTTATTTGTGTCCAAGCATAAAAAGGGAAACAGTGAACTATGTGTCTAAGTGACAAAATTACCAAAAGTAAAGTATTACCACCAAATGCCTATAGGAATATTGCTTCAAGGAATGCCCATTCATGAGTGAAAGCGTGCAAGGATAGCCATATATTTCGTGGTTGTACTCCTTAAGACCTTGGGGAAGTATGCCTGAATTTGGGTCATTGTTGATAGATTGACTAAATCGGCCTACTTCATTCCTGTTATAATTGATTATAACACCTATAGTTGGTTAAGATTTATGTCAAAGAGATAGTGATGTTGCATGGGTGTCAGATTCTATTATTTCAGGCAGATGAATTGAGTTTACTTCTATGTTCTAGGCAAGCTACATAAAGATTTAGGCCCTCAATAAACTTTTAGCATAACTTTCATCCTCAGACGGATGGTTAGTAACAGAGGACTATTCAGGTTCTAAATTACATGTTAAGAGCATGTGTTATTGACTTTATCATCCATCAAGATCAATTCTGACCATTATGTGAATATTCTTACAACAAGAGTTATCACTCCAGTATAGACATGGCACAATTTGAAGCATTTTATAGGAATGGTTGTACATTTTTCATACGGTGGTGTGAGGTAGGTGATGTAAAGCCTTTGGGTGTTGAATTTGTAAGATAGGCTCATGAAAATGTAAAGGGTCTCCAAACCAAGTTGTCAACAACCCGGAGAAGAAAAAAGAGTATGTTGATCGTAATGGAAGACACATGGTATTTCAGGTTGGTGAACTTCTTTTAATGAAAGTGTCAAATTAAAGGCGTGATAGTTTTTGGCAAGAAAGGTAAGCTTAGCCCTAATTATATTGGTCCATTTGAAGTTCTTGATAGTACAAGCCCAGTCGCTTTTGGATTAGTTTTGTCGCCTAGTGCTTCAGAGGTCCATCTAGTGTTCAATGTAGGTATGCTTAAGAGCTACCGTGGACATGAGGAATACATCATCAAGTGGGATTCAATCTTTATAGATAAAAACCTTTAGAATGATGAGGAATCAGTTTCTATTCTTGATCGAAATGTCTGAAAATTGACGACAAAGGAGATTGGGATGGTGAAGGTTCAATGAAAGAGTGATCCGGTTGAAGAAGCCACTTTGAAAACAAAGAGGGACATGTAGGACAAGTCTACTGAGTTGTTTGTGTATTCAGGCACTACCTTTTGTTTTTTAATCACCTCAATTTTTTTCTTTTTTGATCAGTTGGAGTTGAGCGATGGGTCAATTGGTATCTATTGTAACAACTACTCCAATATTTATGGATAAATCAATGGTGAAAGAAATGTAGTACAAAAACTTTTGGAATAGTGACTTTAAAATTTCAGGCTAGGCTAGTCTTAGATGAAATCTCAAGGAGGTGATACCTAGGGAAATCCATGAATGGATTGGGTAAAATATCTAAGGTTTGGTTGTTTTTATATTAGTTAAGATTCTAAGTAGTTCATAGGGATTTTTAGAAGTGAATTCCAGTAAGTAGAACTCCCGATATTGATCATGGCGTGAATGGGTCAGTTTGGATTGTCAAGGTTCAAAATGGTGTTGCAAAATAGGGACTTTTAGGGAGATTTTTGAGTTTTAGACAAGTGCAGGCCACTATGGCGGGTCGCATACTGTTGTTGCAAAGGGTACTAATTTTCACTATAGCGGGTGATCCCGCTACGGTGATACCGTTTTAGCGAGTTAGGGCCACAAAAATAGGGGTAAGTTGCAGTTTATGTAGAAATTTCCAAAAACCGCTCATCATTCTTCAAACACATACTTGGAAGAGCATGAGTGACCTAGGGTGAATTTTACCTATTTTTCATCGTAATCATCGTAAAATGTAAGTTAATTACTCGCTTAGCTTAGTAATTAACTTTTAAGGCGTAGAATCTATGGTAATTACTTAGGGGAGTGTTTTGGTTGAGTTTATGGTGGGAATACCCTATTTAGGTGGTATTAGCATATGAATGAATAAGATTTTTGGATTTGATTAGAATACATGAGTTATTAGGCCATTTGGGTCTGATTATATGTATATTTATTGTGTGTAGACTAAGAACAAGTTAGGCTTCTTAACAAGGGAAAAGCTCAATTCTTTAGAGAGTTCCAGGCTTGACTCGAGGTTAGTGATAATTCTTGTTTTCCATGTAATGTTAGGTATGCATGTAAACAATCTGTATAACGAAACCTGTACAGTCCAAGTTATGGAAAACATAAGGGTTGAATGGGAAATGATGAATTGTTCATACTCTCATGCAATGAAGTGTTTTTTTACTTGTATTTTTAAGTGCTATAGTGTTCCACTTTTATTGTGATTGTGCTTGTGTGACTATCGGTTGTCTTGGTTATCATGCTTGGTAAATATTGTCTCTTAGTTAGTTGAGTAGTAGGCCGGGTACGTATTATCGATTGGCTTAGGTACCACTCCTACTACGGGATATGTTTTGTCATGACCCAAGGTAGCCCCTCGGCGTAACATGGCGTTTAAGACCCCGAGAGGCCCCACACAATCCACTTAGCTTTCATCATACAAGAAATAGAATAAAAAGATTGAAAGACAGTTTCAATATATCAATGTTTCATAAAGCATAGAGGAAATCTAAACACCGTCTCAAACCCATATATTACATAAGAATAAATCTGTGCGAAACCCATACATCATGTTCCGAAACTGAAAGTAAGGAAAGACTGAAAATAATAAATGTCCGGTCCTCAAAGCATGAGGAATCACTAGAGCTCGAAATCTCCTCAACGAAATCTAGCCACGAAACTATGAACCCTGATAGTCGGACCCTACATTTGGGGAAATGTAGGAAAGAGTATTCGTTAGTACAAAATATGTACAAAGTATGATAGCCATGCATAAAACATTTGAAAACATACTTAAAAGAGATTTTCTTGAAGTAACCTTAGTTCATCATAACTTACTTGTGGGAAGTAGCCTTAACCGACATATAAGACCAGAGAGCTATTATCAAGGAATCCAGTGTCTGCCCCACACCGAAAAAGGGTTGTCCTCCTTGCCAAAGTAAGGACCATGAACTTCTAGCTTATGTTGATCCACTAGCTAATCTCTATCTAGACACGCCTATGCCGACAAATAGTTTTTGGGACATGGCTAATCGCCCCTTGTCCACTCGGTACTAAGCTTAACTTTCATGGGATAGTTCTTATTCATATTCATCTTAACTCTTAAAGGAACATGGGTAATCGCCTCTTGACCTTACATCATATTACATGGGTAGTTGCCTCTTGTCATTTAATTAGAGAGCATGGGTAATTGCCTTTTGCCTCAACATTAGAATTGGGTAATCGCCTCTTGCCTCAACATTAGAATATCTCCTTAAAATTGGTTCCTTTTAGGTGAGAAAGCCTTTCAACCCTAAGAACCTTTATCATGTGAGAAAACCTTTCACAATTCATGCTTACATGTGTATATGAGAAATCATTTCAACAACACAACTATCAAAACCATCATTCATACTTCACTTTCAAGCATCCTTAAAATACTTACATAAATTCCATGAGAGCATGCTTGATTTCATAAACTTCTCATTCATAATCCAAAACCCACATTATATAATCATAACTTGGAAAACATGGGATTACATGGGTTCATGGTGGATGATCATAAAAACATGAAATTTACTCAATTCATGCATAAGAGATCATAATTCAATCAATAAAATCAATAATTAAGAGAACCCATAACATAAAAGAAAAACCCTAACTCAATTGGGGAATTTTAACTTTAAAAATTGGAGAAGTTGGGAACTCCATGGAGGAAAGACATCCATGGATGAATACTATCACACCTCAATGCCAAAATCTTGACTTCAATGGTGGATTTGGAGACTCAGCTCGAAACCCTAGGCTGATCACTCTTATTCAAGCTTTCTAGAGAGAGAAATTCTTTGAGAGGAAGAATTTTTCTTTTTTTGTCAATATTTGGGGGTTAAAACACTTATATAGGGGTTTTCGTGAAGGGTAAAATGACAAAGTATTAGGATAGAATAATTAGAAAAACACCCAAAAGCACCAGAAAATAATAACTATCGACCAAGACGATTGCCCGATCGATGGTCCATTAGTTAGACCACAAACTGTTCTATTAGGGCGTCATTTGGTTCAAAGGCTAGGTTTGGAGACCTTGATCGATGGACCCCCATCCATGGACCGTGGTCCAATCTACGGTCCGTTGATCTCGGGCATGGAACTTGACTTTTGGTCCTGAATTTTTCTTTAAGTATGAGGCTCACGTATGAGAACTATCTACGACTCGTGAATTGGACGATGGAACATTCTTGTGAACCATTGAAAAAGTATTGAAACTTGACATTTTTGGAAAAATGGGTTGGCCAACCACGGGCCTACATACGGTCTTTGTGTTAGACAACGGACCGTCGTTGGTGTCCGTCGGTTTGGCACCTGATTTCTGAAGGACTGAAATTTTTACGCTTTTTGAATTTGAGGTTCTACTTTATCTCCGCCTTGGGATCATTTGTCCTCGAATGAGATTCAAGATATCATAAGGAGGGTAGGAACTCAAACCTAACAGCTCATCATGCATGCAATTACATAAATGCACATATTCGAGGAGGAAACATCAAGTCCAAGCTAAAATATGTTCAAAACATCATATCATGAAGTCTATATGCAACTCATACTAAATGCACATAAACATGTAGAAATCAATCAAGTTGACTCATTTTCTTAAAATTTAAGCTTTTTCATGAACATGCATAAATGAGGGAATCATGGGAATATCTAAGACACAGGACACCAAAAGAGTAAACCATGTGGAACTCAATATCCCAAGCTAGAGTAAGGTAGAAGGAAAAAGATGAGCATAACGGGACATTATATCGGCCTCGGCCTCCCAAGTAGCACCCTCATGAATTAACTGATTCCTCCACAAAACTTACACAGAAGAAACATCTTTGTTTCTCAACTTCTTGACTTGCCTGTCTAAGATCTCAACAGGTACTTCCTCATAGGAAAGGTTCTCCTTAACTCCTATATCTTCTAAGGGAACTATTGATGTTGGATCACCAACATATTTCTTCAGCATGGAGACATGGAAAACTAGATGCACCGATGCCAACTCATTAGTCAATTCTAATTCATAAACAACCTTACCAATACACCTCAAAATTTGATATGGGCCAACATATTGATTAACGTTTCAAAGACATTTCATCTAATTCTAAGTGTGAACGATTGCTAGTCAGTATAATAACCCAACTAAATGAGTTGGGATCGATCCCACAGAGAGTAGCTTTTCCTTCCAATTCAATTATAGAAGTATGACAACAATTTCTTCAATTGAACGCTTACTGCACCTTTTTGGTTTAAGCTTCAAATTTCAAGTTGTAATTATCACTCCAACTCAATACATAACACGAAACGATCAAATAGTGAGGTAACACTTGGGGAATTGACCAACCAATTATTGAATTCAACTTGTGGATGAACATGGATGCTCACAATAGGATAAATTGTCGTGGGTAGGTCAGACTATATGTAAAGCAACTTTGTCACAAATAATTACCTTAACTTTGTCAAATTCTCTCGAACTTCAACACTACACGAAATATGCCCAGCTCTTGTCCTCATCAAATACACTCTCTCGAGCTAGATACAAAGGATAGATTCCATGTTCCAGTTTCTCAAGCTGTAATCATGGTGACCCACTACTAAGGATGCTAAATTTGCTACTTTCGCTCTGCACTTCTCTCTCAAGCAAGCACAAAACACTGAACTTGTTACCCTAATCATGTAAGATTACTTCAAAAGGTAGTAGCAGTTCAGACCCACTTCAACTAAACACCATTATTCATAAATCAATGACACCCACTTAGGAAAACTCAACCATTGGTCACATAATCAAAACCCCAAGGAGATGGTTTAAGCCAATATTAGCAAACAGAGAAAAATCAACATTTGCCATGCTCTCCATAGCTGGGTAAGAAAGAAAATTGAAAGTTAAAGTTAACTAAAAATCTTCTCTAATACAAATTTTCAATGAAAAACCTTACTAAAATCACTTCCAATCCACAATGGTAGTGCTTTCACTCTCAATTTTATGTTCCTCTCATTTATGAATGCTTTCCCTCTCTAGAAAAAATCGATTTATGCAAGTCTGATGTGTGACTATTTAGGACTAATCGTCAAGGTAAGTCAGGATTTGCCAACAGTTCGGCGACTCGCCGATTTTCCTTACTCTCGCCTACATTTTTCACTTCTTCTTAGTCCAGCCACTATAATTTTAGGTGATCCAGATCGGGATCGCCGAGTGGTTCCGTGAGTCGCCCTTTATCCTTACATCTCTCCCATCAACACTTGTTTGGATCTCCATCAGGACTTTTGGCGACCTGGTCATCTAACGCCGAAGCGATCAGTGACACGCCGAATGGAACTACTGCTCGCCAAAGTTACCCCTAATTTAGCCTCACCATTCTGTAAATTTAGGTGGTGGAGTGGCAACTTGGCAAGTCACCAAGTGGCATCGGCAATCATCACGCCTGTTTTTCCCTTCTCTTCTTCGCTTGTGTTGTCTCTATTTCCCATTTCTGTCCTAGCTTTGTTCCTCAATCCATGTACTTGGAAATCAAGGATTTTGCATCAATTATTTGCACAAAATAAGCATTTGAGAACACTAAATCATTGTAAATAAAGCCCTAAATGAGTCAAAACTTTGTACTCATCAACACCCCCAACTTAAATGTTTGCTTGTCCTTAAGTAAAACTCTAGTTCAACAGTTCAAAAATGATGTCTCAAACAGTGCTAAACAAGACTCAATCATGAATGCACACAAAAAAACTCAACCTACTCATGCAAGGATCAATTTTGCACTCAAGGATTCAAGTTGTGACTCACCATTATCAAAGATTCTCAAGTTCACAATACTTGCTTCAAATGCAACTTCAAGCTCCTCATTATTCACTTTCCAACTACTACCGGACAGCCCATTTCTTGTGCAATGTCACAGCTTTATTTCAAAAACATTTTCATTCTTTCTCTTTTTCATTCTTCTTTTCTTCTTCTATTTTTTTTTGTATGGAGGGGTTCCATCTTTATAACAATCATAGCTCAAAGGGGGACTTCTTTGCATTTCTTGATTTACCTTCTCGTTTCACCACACCTCCAACTTAGGCTTTTGGCCTAAGTTGGCTATTCAACCTAACCACAAATCATGAGGATTATGGGTAATGGATAAAGAAAGGTTACAATTTGCATCTAGTTTCTTCCATTCAAAATGGGTAAGGCTCAAGGGGTGTTCAAGCAAAGATCACGCACTCTCAAGGTTGGCCACAAAAGAGGTATAATGTCAAATTGTTTCACTCTTCAAAGTTTCCTAAGATCATTTCAAGAGATTGCATCACTTAGTCAACCGAACCAACGGGGAAAATTCTAGGTGTCATCACTCATGGTTCACAGTAAGCTAAGCACACTAGGCATTGTCACCAATATCAAACAAGACTCCACACTTTTGCTAGTTTGCAACGCTCATCACTAGACACTCAATTTGATAATAGGCTAGTCACAACGAGATGATAAAGTTCATATATTTCCTATGCAACTTTATTTAGCCTCATCGTAGCCGCACATTCATTTTTGTCCAATTGAGAGCACTATTCAAGTCATCAACTGATTATAATTGACAATCAAATTTGCGTAAAATCAGCCACAGCTAAACGCAATCAAGAGGTGGAAAAAAAATGGGTCCAAGAGGGTTCAAGAACATAGAGGAATTTACTGACCAAGTGTCACCCCCCACCAAAAGCATTCAACATTGTCCCCAATGTTATTAGAGAACGGACACTCCCTCAAATAAAACAAAGATAAGAATAAAAACTAACAAATAAGGATAAAATTCTAGTGTGTAAACAGGCAGAGCAAGGTGTCGAGGAATCTTCACTAAGCTCCCAGTTGGCGAGAGAATAAACCAGTCGCTGAATACTTTGGTGATGCGCCCAAGGATCTGCATATCACCCTTAGTTCCAGTGGGGTGCACTCTCAAAAAAGGGCAAATCGGCAGAGATGCAGCAGGTCACTAAACAAGTCGGCGAGTCGCAGAATTGACTTGGAACATCGCCGAACAATCATTGAGTTACGCTGTCAGCGCTAAAGTAAAAGGGCGAGAAAAATTGGGTCATCTAATTGCATCGGCGATTCATCGAATGGTACAAGTCTCCCGCCGAATGTTCTAGTATCTCAGCCCCATTTTTGAAATCCATAGGGCGGACTGTGTCGTGCTTGCCGAACGGGTTTGGTGATCCGCCAACAACATTTTTTTCTCGCATAAGATCTTGCACATGCAAAATCAACACACATTATTTAAAACACTAACACTTGGGTTGCCTCCCAAGAAGCGCCTTGTTTAATGTTTTGGCATGACGTGGAAATGCTCTCAAGCATCTTCCAGGTACACCACCTTAATCAGAGAAATCTCTTGGCACTCGCCATATTATAACTTCAAGCCTTGCCCATTCACCTTAAATGCATGTCATTCTTGACCTTCAACCTCGATGGCACCTTTTGTGAACACTCGTGTCACTCTAAACGACTCTGACCATTTGGACTTGAGCTTTCCAAGAAAAATCCTAAGTCGAGAGCTATACAGTAATACCTAGTCTCCCACTCTGAACTCCCTTTTAAGCATTTTAGAATCAGGCCATTTCTTCATCTTTTCCTTGTAAAGGGTTGAACTTTCGTAAGCCTTGAACCTGAATTCATCTAGCTCATTTAACTGCTCTTATCTCTCTTTTGAAGTCTTGGCCCAGTCTAGATTTAGAGTTTTCAATGGCCATAATGCTTTGTGTTCTAATTCAACTAGTAGATGGCAAGATTTACCAAAAACTAGTTGATACGAAGACATACCGCTAGGCATTTTGTGTGCGTTGTGATACGCCCATAGTGCGTCATCAAGCTTTCAAGACCAATCAGTCCTATTTGCATTCACTATCTTGGTCAAGATTCTTTTGATCTCCCTGTTTGACACTTCAACTAGTCCGCTCATTCGGGGATGATACGGAGTAGCTACTTTATGTTTCACTCCGTACTTATTTAATGCGGATGAGAACCATTTATTGCAAAAGTGGGATCCCCCATCACTATTGATAGCTCGAGGAGTACCAAATCTAGCAAAGATGTAGCATTTCAGGAATTGAGCAACACTTTTTCCTTCATTGTTCGGAAGTGCAACAACCTCCACCCATTTGGAAATATAATCTACAACAACCAAGATATACTTATTCCCAAACGAACTCACAAATGGGCCCATGAAATCTATTCCCCAAAAATCAAATAGCTCAACTTCTAATATAGGCATGAGAGGCAACTCGTGTCTTTTTGACACTCCACTTTGTTTCTGACATTGAGTGCACTTCTTACCAAACTCATGAGCATATTTGTAGAGAGACGGCCAGTAGTACCCACTCTGTAGAACTTTAGCAGTTGTACGTACACCACCATGGTGACCTCTAACCGGTGAAGCATGACAAGCATGGAGAATATTAATAACTTCTTCTTCCGGAACACATCTTCTAATGATATGGTCAGCACATTCTCTGAATAAATATGGTTCATCCCAAAAGTACATTTTAACATCGAACAAGAACCTCTTTTGTTGGTAGAAGTTCAGTTCATCAGGCATTAATCTACACACTACATAATTGGAAAAATCAGCATACAAAGGAGGTTGTTACAGAGTTACCGTGAATACCTCTTAATAAGGAAAAACATCATTTATGTCAATTTCTAGCTCGTCATTCTCTTTGCCTTCTAATCTTGATAAGTGGTCTGCCACCTGATTTTCACAACCTCTTCTATCTTTGACCTCAAAGTCGAATTCTTGCAATAAAAGCACCCACCTTATCAATCTTGTCTTGACATCTTTCTTTGCCATCAGGTAACGTAGTGCAACATGATCAGTGTGGACAATCACTTTAGTACCTAGCAAGTATGCCCGGAACTTCTCAAAGGCATAAACTACCGCAAGTAATTCTTGTTCAGTAATTGTATAGTTACGTTGAGCACTATTTAGAGTTTTACTTGCATAGTAAATAGGGTGAAAAAGTTTGTTGCATTTTTGCCCCAAGACAACACCTAATGATGTGCCACTCACATTGCACATTACTTGAAAACATTCTGACCAATCAGGACTAATGATGACCAGTGTGGAAACCAATTTTTCTTTTAAGCACTTGAAAGCGACCATGCAAGCATCATCAAAGTGGAATTTCACCTCCTTTTCTAAGAGTTTGCATAAAGGATGTGCAATCTTTGAGAAGTCCTTGATGAACCTCTGGTAAATAATGGCGTGTCCCAAGAAACTACGAACACCCTTCACCAAAATTGGTGGTGGTAACTTCTCAAGCAGTTCAATCTTTGCTTTGTTAACCTCCAGCCCCTTTTGTGACACTTTGTGACCAAGCACTATACCTTCCTTAACCATGAAATGACATTTTTCCCAATTTAGGACTAAATTTGTCTCCACACATCTTTGGAGAACTTGTCCTAAGTGCTCTAAACATGCCTCAAAAGTGTCACCCACAATCGAGAAGTCATCCATAAATACTTCCATTGAATACTCCACCATGTCAGCTAAAATAGATAACATGGAACATTGAAATGTAGTCGGAGCATTACATAATCCAAACGACATCCGTTTGAAAGAAAAAGTACCATATGGGCACATAAAGGTTGTTTTCTCTTGGTCTTCTGGAGCAATAGAGATTTGGTTATAACCAGAATACCCATCAAAAAAGCAATACCAACCTCTCTAAGAAAGTCGGTCAGGAATTTGATCCATAAAGGGCATGGGAAAGTAGTCCTTTTCAGTCCATGAATTTAACTTCCCGTAATCCATGCATACTCTGCACCCGGTCAGCAGCCTCATAGATACAAGCTCCCCTTTTTCATTTGGGACTACCGTGATGCCTCCCTTTTTTGGTACACATTGTACTTGACTTACCCACTTCCTATCCGTAATAAGGTAGATCAAATCTGCATCCAACCACTTTATTATCTCCTGTTTCACTACCTCTTGCATTGGTGGGTTCAATCTTGGCTGATGTTCAACACGTGGCTTACAATCACTATCTAGCTGAATTTTGTGAGTGCAAATACCTGGGGGAATGCCCACTATGTCAGCGATAGTCCACCCTATAGCTTTGATATGCCTTTTAAACACATCAAGAAGCAATTTTATCTGCCAATCAAGCAAATCAGCTACAATGATCACCGGTAAGGTGTTATTTTCCCCCAAGAAAGCATATCGAAGATAGGAGGGAAGTACTTTCAACTCTAGATTTGGTGGTTCTTCTATTTATGGCTTTGCGGGAGGAATTTCTCAATTTTTTAAATCAATGTCAAGCTTCAACGGAGTCTTTGAATACCCCAAACCTGATGGAGCCACTACTACCTCTTCATAGCCTCGAATTTCAAACTCATCATAGTTAGCAAGCACGGCTTCAAGTGGCTCACTCATACATATCAAATGGCTCACACTAGCCGCCGTTTCATCAATAAAATCAATAGTGGAGACCACGTGAATATCACTTGGGTATTTCATTGAATTACACACATTAAAGGTTACTTCATCTTCATTCACCCGAAACTTCAATTCTCCGCTCATAATATCCACCAATGCTCTTTCGGTTGCCAAGAATGGTTTTCCCAAAATGATGGGAATTTCAACATCTATTTCACAATTGAGTATGACAAAATCAGTCAGGAAAATAAATCGGTCAACCTTTACCAAGATGTCATATAGTATCCCTATAGGATGTTTAATTGATATGTCCGCCATCAAGAGTCTCATTGTTGTGGCTTTTGGTTCCCCTAACCCAAGTTGTTTATAGATCGCATATGGCATTAGGTTGATGGTTGCTCCCAAATCGCATAGGGCATTAGCAAATTAGAGCATGCCGATGGTGCAAGGGATGTTGAATGCTCCATGATCTTCTCTCTTTTTGATCAGCTCCTTAGTCATAATTGCATTAGAACTATGGGAGACTTCGATTGTCTAAAAATCCAAACTCCTTTTCTTTGTGACTAACTCTTTCATAAACTAGGCATACCCCAACATTTCCAACAATGCTTCCACTAGAAGGAGATTAATTGACAATGTCTTGAACACAAATAAAAACTTCTTGAACTTCTCATCCTCATTTTTTTTCTTTAGACATTGAGGAAATAGAGGGGATACTTTGGGTGAAGGTTGTATAACTTTTGAGCTTTGATTGTGTTTCTCCATGTCCTTTTGTGGTCCTTTGGCAATGCTTTGATGGATATGTTTCTCTTATTCCTCTATCCCTTTGTATTCATCATACATTTGAGCTTCTTCATTTCCCGTCACATCACTTATTGCTACTTTTCCACTTCGGGTAACCACAACCATCTCTCTATCATCATCCTTCATTATCATTTTTGGTTTCAATTGTGCTGAAAGTGAACTCAACTGACCTTCAAGTATCTTGATTGCATTTGCATGAGAGTTCACCTTATTGTTCAATGATGAAAAGTCTGCTTTTATCCCTTTTAACAAGTCATCCGAACCTTCGACTTTATCAAGGATGCATGACAGCAAATCATTCACCCGTGGACTACTTGCACTCCTTCTCAATTTTGGGCTCTCACTTGAGAGTGAGTGTGGTCCTCTTCATGGTCCTACTCCCTTTTCCAATAGTCAGTTTGCTCGACCCAATCTTGATAGTATCTTCTTTGATCTTCCCCCCTGTGATAGTTCCAGCCTTGATTCCCGCCCCGCTGTAAATAGCATGGGTGGAAACCCTCGTCGTATCTCTTCATGTTCCAACCTTGATTATCCCTCAGCTTTGAATAACCGGAGGAAGAACCCTCTTCCACTCTAAACACTCCAATTGACCCTTGGGCTTTTCCACATTCTCCATATCTTGTAATAGTTCCATTTGGGTTAACATCTTCTTGATGTTTTCATCCCTCTCTCTTTCCTTATCAAGTTGTTCTTATGTCATTCTAAAACAAAAAGGAGAGACTTGATCATCTTGAGTGTACCAAGCTTGATTTATTTTCTTCATGTCATCAAGAAGAAATGAATCCACTTCAAACGAATGCAACATTATTCCCCCTTTTACCAATTGATCAGCCACTCATTTATTAACCGAATCAAAACTCTGGTAAAAATATTGGAGTATCAAATAGTTTGGTAGCCCGTGAGTTGGGCATTTAAGTAAGAATTTCTTAAACCTCACCCACATTTCATAGATGGGTTCACCCTCCCATCGCTTGATACCTTGAATGTTGTCTCTAAGATTCATCATCCTTTATTGGGGGGGGAGGGGGGAGAATCTTGCATTGAATGCTATAATCAGCTCCTCCAATGATGTGATGGAATTGTTTGGTAACTCGGTCAACAGCTTGTTAGCCTCCCCCGTTAAAGATAATTGAAATAACCGAAGCCGGATTGACTCTTGAGACACATTCTTGAATGAAAATGGGTTGCACCCCTCTGTAAATTTTCTTACATGCTCATTTGGGTCTTCGTGTTCTACCCCTCCATAGAGTCCCCTCATTTTTAGTAGATGAAGAGTTGTGCTAGTCACCTCAAATATTTCATTCCCTTCAGCTTGTGGTATGCAAATTGCACCCATTTCACCTGCATGAGATGGGTTGTAAACACTATTGATATCATCGATGCCGTCCCGATGACCTGCTTGACTACCATTCACCTCTTCTTCACTCATTTTTACTTCTATGTCGCCCAGTCAACACTACACAATGCAGCCTAAGCCAATTCACCTACAACCAACAAATTCACAAATCAAATATTCAATCATAGAATTCTAAGTAATGCTACTCCCCTGTAGCGGCGCCATTTTGATTAACATTTCAAAGACCCTTCATCCAATTCTAAGTGTTAACGATCGCTAGTCAGTATAATAACCCAACTAAATGAGTTGGGGTCGATCCTATAGAGGGTAGCTTTCCCTTCAAATTCAATAATAGAAGTGTGACAACAATTTCTTCAACGGAACACTTACTGCACCTTTTTGGTTTAAGCTTCAAATTTCAAGTTATAATTATCACTCCAATTCAATACTTAACACGAAACGATCAAATAGTGAGGTAACACTTGGGTAATTGACCAACCAATTATTGAATTCAACTTAGTGGTTGCACATTGATGCTCACAATAGGTTAAATTATTGTGGGTAGGTCGGAATATATGTAAAGAAATTTTCTCTCGAACAATTACCTTATCTTGTCGAGTTCTCTCGAACTTCAACACTAGACGGAAGATGCCCAGCCCTTGTCTTCATCAAATCTACTCTCTCGGCTAGATACAAAGTATAGATTCCATGTTTCACTTTCTCAAGTTGAAATCGCGGTGACCTACTATTAAGGATGCTAAATTTACTACTTTGGCTCTGCACTTCTCTCTCAAGCAAGCACAAAACAGTGAACTTGTTACCCTAATCATGCAAGATGACCTCAAAACGCAGCAGCAGTTCAAAACCACTTCAACTTAACACCATTATTTGCAAATCAATGACACCCACTTAGGAAAGCTCAATAATTTGCCACTTAGTAAAGACCCCAAGGAGAGGGTTTTAGTCAATCATAGCAAAAAGAGGAAAATCAACATATGCCATGTCACGACCCAAGCCTAGGGCCTAGACGTGACATGGCAAATGAGGAACCCGAAGGAACCCCAAACAAGCCTCTCAAACTTGTCATCACACTTCATCGGTCGCGGAAGTACATTCAACATTAATTAACGGGAAATAGGGACTAAGG
>JAJOOF010010312.1:0-45057 GCA_029582545.1 Solanum lignicaule | reverse complement strand
TCACAATCACAAGTATATCATCAAGATCATACATTTAAGTCATGATTTCATGGCAATCATCATTCATCTATCTCATTTACAACAAGTGTGATCAACATTGCAACATTCATACATATACAAGTATCATAATGAAACAAGAACAAGCATACATCACACAATCATAGAATCACAACCATCACCTACCTCGAAACAAGATTGAAACCCTTCGAGACTTGATCCTTCCCTTTCCGGATTCGTTCCGCTTGTTCTTGGTCTACAAACAATCAATATAATACGGGAATCAATAAACAATCTTTAATTACCCAGATTACTAACAATTCAATGAACCCTAGATCAAACCTATGATCCCAATTATCCGATTTAGGATTGTTTCCACCATAAAATCTATAACAAAACCTTCCCCCATCAATATTCACCCATTCTATTACGTTATACGGATCAAAAAATAGATTCGGGGTGTATAAAGATTACCTTTATCCTCAAGAGTGGTGAAAAACGAGTAGGAATCGCCTGGGGTTCGTTCCTTAGCTCTAAAAGTTGAAAAGTGCATAATGAGGTCGTTTAGGAGTTTATTAACGACTTTAATTCATGTCGAGCCCATCATAACGGCCGTCACCCTACAGTAGCGGCCCCACCACAGCGGCAAAACCCAGTGCAAAAGCAGGTTACGCGAGACAGAGAGCTAATTCAAGAATTCCAAAATTCTCATTTCACAACACACCTCTAACCCACGATGCTCAGAAAATACCCTTTACGCTAAGATCGATCCCGGGAGTTCTACCTTCCCGAATTCAATTCTGTAAAGTCATACGGATTCTTTAACTAGTTATCTAACTACTCATGTAATCAAAATCATAAATAATTCTCCCGATTGTTACCAGATTTCCCTACACCTCGATGACTCCGATTTCATCCAAATCTGGACAAGGTTGTGAAAATCCAAATACTACGAAAAAGTTTTCCGGCCCCAAATTTCCCCCTGTTGGCTTTTCCATAACGATGGGAACATGTAATTACAATAGCTACCAATTTACCCATCACTCGTCCCCGAGTGACAAACTTAGGAAAATAGGCTAAATAAGGGATGAAATAGTACCTGAATCGACAAACAACTAGGAATACTTCTCTCGCATGTCCCTCTCGGTTTCACAAGTAGCTTCCTCAATTGGACGATGCTTCAAATGAACTTTCACAGACTTAATCTCTTTGGTCCTCAAGTTGTGCACATCACGATCAAGAATTGCAATTGGTTCCTTCTCGTATTGGAGGTCCTTGTCCAACACAATTGAGTCCCACTTTATGATATAATCCATATCACCACGATATCTCTTCAACATGGACACATGAAATACCGGATGAACTCCCGATAAATTAGGAGGTAAAGCCAATCTATACTCTACCGGTCCCACACATCCAAGAATTTCAAATGGACCAATGTATCTAGGACTTAGCTTACCCTTCTTACCAAATCTCATCACCCTCCCTTCATGGGTGATACCTTAAGAAGAACATTCTCACCGGTTTGAAATGCCATGTCTCTTACCTTATGATCCGCATACTACTTTTGTCTACTCTGGGCTGCTAAAAGCTTAGCTTGAATACTCCTCACTTTATCTTGACCATCCTTCACTAAATCTACCCTCAAAGGTTTAATATCTCCAGCCTCAAACCATCCTATGAGTGATCTACATCCCCTCCCATAGAGTGCCTCAAATGGTGCCATATCAATGCTGGACTGATAACTATTATTATAGGAGAATTCACACAAAGGTAAGAACTTTTCCCAATGTCTTCCAAAATCAATCATGCATTCCCTCAACATGTCTTCTAACACTTGAATAGTCCTCTCTAACTGTCTGTTTGTCTGTGGATGAAAGGTTGTACTAAAAGTCACACTTATTTGAAAAGTCATGACCTTTTCGAGAACTCACAACCCTTTCAAAAAGTCACAATTTATTGAAAAATTCACAACTCATCAAAAAATCACAACCCTTCAAAAAAAGTCACAACCCTTTCAAAAAGTCACAACTTATTGAAAAATTCACAACTCATCAAAAAATCACAACCCTTCAAAAAAAGTCACAACTTATCGAAAAAGTCACAACTCATCGAAAAAGTCACAACCTAAGTTAGGGATATTATAGTAATTTAACATTCAAGTTATACTGCACTTTATAGAGTATATTTTTCTACTACTTTTTATTTTGTCATTGGGATGGTAAATTGATCTTCAAGAAAATTAAAGTAAGTTGTTTTATTAATTAGGTCATAGGATTTTTAATCTTGGACATGTATGATTAATTTTTCGGAAATCAAAAAATCATAACTTATCGTATAACCTCTTAAATGTAATCATTCTTTTGGATTTCTTAAAATTAAATCAATTCTTGTTACGAAGAATGTTTTCCTTCTTAGTATTTTGATGGTTTCTTATATGATCCTATCTTTTCTCTCAAGGATGTAATTGACTTTTTCTTGTTTCTTGTCATTAAACAAAGCTCAACAAGACTATTGATCATTAAACATTTTTTCTTAGGCTTAGTCATGTTTTAATCATTAATAAGGATATGAAATGTTGAAATACCAATAGCTTAGACTTTTCCTAATAAAGAATATGAAAGTCCAAAAGAATCTATCAATCTCATAAAACTGAACTATTGAGTAATAACAAATATTTCCAGCAAAATGAAAATGAAAAGTTAAATTTAATTCTCTTTTTATCTAAATAACAAGTGCTCCTTGCTCTAATAAGATCAACCCTTTAATGAACTAAAAGTAATTTCAATAGCCATAAATTTTGAAAAAGACTTGGCTAATATCGAGAAAGAAATACGTAATACTTGTGAATTTGCAAGTTGATTCCTAGAGAATACTTGTTAACATGCAGGAAGTTTTAGAGTTCAAATTATCACAAGAAACAACAAAAAAAGAAGAAGTAAAGTGACGAATATAATATTTGATGACTCCTCCAAATATACATATATAACACCATCACTTTCACCACCAAAGACCATGAAGCATTTCTTTTTTTTAACACTTCACCACATCCTTACCAAAGTAAAAGGACACTATTTATATAGTAACTCTCATGTGGATTCTTTATCTTCATTCTCATGTGTTAATTAGATCAATTAGTCAACATTGAATTGTTCAATGCTAACACAACCTTCAAATTCTACAAATTCCTTGTAGAAAAGTGAAGAGATTTGCTGAAATAAATTAGTGGTATTTAATGTACTTGATCTTAAAAGGGTTAATATATTTTTTGGTTGAAGGCTAAACTCGAAAATACTACTCCCTCTGTCCCTAATTACTTGTCCACTTTTGAATTGGCAAACCTATTAAGAAAACAATAATTGACATAGTGAGTTTACCATTTTACAGCTATTAATTATGAAGTGGATGAATTAAAAACTTAAGATTTTCAAGAAATTCTACTTTTTTCAAAGTAATTAATTGAGGGTATAATAGGAAAAAAAAAATTCTTTCTTGATTTGTCAAAATGGACAAGTAATTAGGGACAACTAAAAATGGAAAATTGGACAAGTAATTAGGGACGGAGGAAGTATTAAATATGCATTCTATAGATTGCAATAATTACGGAATATGAAAAGCAATGTCAACTCATTATTGAATGGTTGAGGACATGTAGTAAGTGAGAATGTATCCAGTCAAGTATTGATTCATGCCTTATATTTCAAATTAATGGAATATGAAATATTATTATTAATTGAAAGGTAAATTCAATTTAGTGAAAGGGTAAAATGGTAATCCAACTTTACATTTTGAAGCTTCTCACTTTTAATTATATATTGTTATTATTATTCTTATTATTATTATTATTATATATGATGACGATGATATGATGATATGATAAACATTACCAACTAAAACAATCTTACAAAATTAGCATTGAAACTTCAAGAATCTAAATTTTTATTTCTTAGATATGATATCTACAAAATATAATGGATCAATCTTAACATCCTCAAAAAATAAAACTATATAAGAAAAGTAACTCTAAGTTTCCTCTTTATTCCTACCATGTCTGTCCCTAAATCTCTTATCAATTGTTGAAAAACTCTAGCTATGGCCGATCCACCACTGTCGGAAGAAACGAACTTCATCGGGGTGTTCGACGGTCTTGCAGTTCAACCTCTTGATCGTACTTTTTACGCCCTACACATGACCGCAACATACCAAAAAAATGTTGAAGATTTCCCTATGGAATTTCAGAATGTCAATTTCAAGACCGATGACATCATTCTTGATGAATCATTCAATGATATTTTTCCAACCTACCAATGATGATGCATTTCAAAACCCTAGTTGTATGCCCCTGAAGATGGAGTGTTCATGTAGCAGAAGCATGTTGGTCGTCTTCTTTGTGTCATATGTTTCTGCAATAATAATATAGTATCTCTCTTTAATTATCGAAAGAATAAAGCAAACATTTTTTTAAGTTATGTGTATTATGTTTGTGCAGTCGATATTTACTCAAAAATGATAATTGTAGTTGCCAATTCCTTACATTAGCAAATAACCAGAAAACATGTGACTTTATTTGAAATAATATGAGATCTTACCTGGGCAAACCAAAGCTTGGAACGTCGGTGAATTAAGCAAATAAGGGTGGAATGATTCTACAACCACACACCTAGCAGAAAGAGAAAAGAAAGGATAAAAGAAGAAAACACATCCATATAGAGGCACACTCGATGTTGTCGACATAATAACAAAACTCATGAAATAAAAATTGAGGTATTTTCTTAAGTTGTGATTTGTTTTCTTTAGTTGTGTGTTTGTTGTCAACCTGATCATGACCATAGTGAGCAACTCAACAACAATATAATAGAAACTTCTCACGTAGATTATATGTTTGAAGTCCTTAAACTCTGCTTCTCTCTTCTCTTGGATAGAGGCAATGTATAGAGCATATCCAATTCCTTAATTCGGTTAGTCATTTGAAAAATCACATCATAAAAATTAGGTGTCATTAACGTATAAAGAAAGATGATTTTCTAAAGAAATATATATCTGTCGGAATGGAGTTAGCGTGTAACTATAATTTTGAGTGATACCGGATTACAATTGTTCGTTGTCTGTGTGGAGCTGCAAATTGTTCTAAATTTCTGGGTCATACCGAGATTCTAGTGATCTCTGGAACTCTTGCATTGTAATAATGAATTGATTTTCAAATATACTAAATATTGTGTTGAGCTATGGAATTTCAAGAGACCAAAAAAATCAGGAGAGCACACTAAACTGAGTACAAAATTTGTGGGGATTCTAAATGGAAAAATAATACTAAAAATATTCCAACCAAGGTCTAAGGTGTTTTTCTTTAAAATCAAGGTTGCCATGATTACTTATGTCTTCAAAAACTTCTAAAGCAAGGAGATGAAATGATGAAGAACACGACAAAAATGGAGGTCTATGACATGTTGCAGATTCTGAGGCTTGCTTATGTTGTACTTGTTACTCCCTTGATTTAGTGAATGCTCTTACTTTGTTTTAATGAATTGATTTCCGAATATAGTGAATATTGTGTTGAGATATAGAATTTCAAGAGACAAAAAAAAAAGAGCATGTTCTCTCAATAATTTTGATCTGAGTATAGTTCACACTAATAAATATTCAATTAAGCTTAAATTCTTAACAGTTAAATGTATCAACTAAAACGCACGAAATTAGTTGTTGTCCAGTAACATCAACTAAAACTCGACCAAGTATTACAATGATGGTTGATCTACTTTCGAATTCTATGAAGTTTGTCACGACCCAAGGGTACCCCCTAGACGTAACAAGGCACATAATACCCTGAAGGTGTCACGCCTCAAGCCTACACCCTGGGCGGGACTGGAACTCGAGAACCATTGTTGGCCCCAAGCAAACCCTTGGTCTGGCTTAACACTTAGGGGAAGACTTATTCAACATAACTGTACTTTAAAAAGTAAACTGAAAGCTCAATAATAACTGAGAATGTATTATAAATAAACATTCACTGGCCAAAGTGGCAACTCAAGTCTCAAACATAATTGAAATGGAAAGACTCAAGAACTAACATCAACTAACTGTCTATGAAGCCTCTAACAACTGAGATGGACGTCGGGACAACACCCACGACATCCTAATGAACTAAAATGATAAATAAATGAAAAAAGTGATCCTCCGGAAGCAAGGAGGCTCATGAACAACTCTGGTGCTCAACTGGATCAACGATGCGCTAGATGCTGATCTTGATTACATGTATCTACATCATAAAAAGATGCAAGACAAATGGCATCAGTACATTGAATGTACGAGCATGTGAGGGGAAACCTAAAACAAGACATAAGCTTGAAAGGAACTGAAAGATCATACATGGGCTCAACTCAACTCAACTTAACTCATTTTAATATAAAGCAATAATGTAAATGCAATATAAAGAAAAGATTTTAAAACATGGATAAAAATTTGTGTATTTAGAAATACAATAATAACTCTGTATGTATGAAAATATACAAATGAACTATGGATGTATATAAAAATACAATTTACTCAATGTATATAATAATACAAAATACTTTTGTGGGAGTTTCTATAACCAGATCGATGACTTAAGAGTTATTGTGATGATACAGTGTTTTGCCTCACGTTGTCAGGGTCTTCCTATACCTTGCCGAGGGTATAGAACCTGACTACTAAGTGAATCCACTAGTCTATGCTAAAAATCACTAAGTAATCATCTAAAAACTATGACCCTTTTTCTACCCACGGTGGCTACATGGTTTATGGGGGTTGGGAGTTGTCTGAACTCTCTCTCATATCGGTGCTCAATACTACTCCCAAAATATGATAATAGCTCTTATGTTTAAAAACATAACTCTATTGTTTGAGATAATTACTCAAAAACTAGCCCGAAAGCTCTCTTGGAAATCAGTGTTTCCTCTCTTGCTTAATTGTGAATGCATTTACTCTTTACTGAAAACTAGCTCAAAGGCTCTTTTGGAAATCTCAATTTCCTTTCTTGTTTAAATGTGAAAACATTTTACTATTTGGGAATACATAGTCCCGATAAACTCTTTTGAAGAAATGAACTTCAATCTTTATTCTTTACTCAATTCAAAACTAAGGTCTTAAAACAAAGTTTAAACATTTGTAAAAGACTTGTGAAAGACTCTATGAACTTCTCTTGACTTCGCTCTTAACTTTCCTTGAATTTGAATTTATGGATTCAAGGATTGTGATTTGTGATAGGAAAGATCTCATGATGTTTAGGAGTGTTTTTAGTTAGTTAAACATGAGAAAGGATCAAGAAATCACTGTCTGAAAGCAAGTCTGCGATGCGGAGATGCATTTAATTATTTGGTCGTGAAATAAATTTTGAGGCAGAACGGTCCATGACCACTCCGCGACGCGAAGAAAATTTTGTCAATCCTGAGGAACAAGTCCATGACGCAGACCTGGTACCCAGATTTGCCTGACTTGTTCCTTCTTCGTTTTCTAACCCCAATTCGCCTAAATTCGATTATTTTCCTCAATTCCTCTTTAGATTCTGATACCCAGCACATGTACACAAGAATCTAACTCAGAAAAACTCTAACAATCTACCTTAAACTCTCAAGAACTCCTCAATCTCATCCCAAATTCAAGAACGAAAACAATTCAAGATTACAACTCAAGAACATCAAAGTATCAATCTTTTAGGACGAAAATCATACCGAAATAAACATGTTTGGCGCATGGGTGGACAAACCCAACGCTATGTGAACTCACATACCTCTTTAGGGATCAACCCTTGGCGAAAAGACTTCGATTTCGCAAGAAAAATCCAAGAATAGTTGACTTTTCTCTTCTTGAGTTCTTTGCTCCAAAAACCCTAGCGTAATTTGGTAAACCGTAAATTGATATAATTTTGTTTAGACCCCTAAGTAATTAAAAAAATGAATTAAGCTGATTGGGTAGTGAAAAGACCATAATACCCTTCTAAAATTCGGTTTTGACTTTCCTTATTTAGATATCCCAACTTCAAATGGGCATATCTCCCTCAGAACTCAAAATTGAGCAAACTTAGTGGCGTTGGAAAGATAATTCAAATATCTTTCCTACGGTATCTTGTAGCACACCTAACTCATCCTGAGCTAGGAGTTATGGTTGTTTGAAGTTGACCAAAAACACATACTTAACACAACTTAACCCAACTTAACCAATTTTCCAGATTTTTCCTTCTTTCCAAAAATGACCCTTTCTAATTCTAGCTCATTCACTTAGCGAGATGTTACAATATCTCCCCCTTGGAAACATTCGTCCTCGAATGAGATTACTCTTAGTAAGCTAAGGGCGTAACATCAAATATTCAATTCAAACCCAACAATCAAATCTCACATTAAGGATATCAATTAAAGAGTACTAAGAAGAGAATTAGTACCTTGATCTGGAATTTCTCCGGGCTCAAAGAGATGTGGATATCTCTTCTTCATATCCTCCTCAGTTTCCCAAGTAGCTTCCTCAACAAATTGATTTCTCCAAAGGACTTTGACTGATGCTACCTCTTTTGTTCTCAACTTGCGAACTTGGCGATCTAGAATCTGAACAGGAATCTCCTCATAAGATAAGCTATCCTTGATATCAATATCTTCAGTTGGTATGATCAATGAAAGATCGCCCATACACTTTTTCAGCATTGAGATATGGAACACTGGATGAACTGCTGCTAACTCTTGTGGTAGCTCTAACTCATAAGCTACATTGCCAATATTCTTAGATATTCTGTATGGGCCAATATATCGGGGACTAAGTTTCCCCTTCTTACCAAATCTCATAACACCCTATATGGGTGAAACTTTAAAGTAGACCCAATCATCTACTTCAAACTCTAACTCCCTTCTCCTAACATCAGTGTAGGATTTCTGACGACTATGCGTTGTTTTCAACCTCTCTTGAATAACTTTCACCTTCTCCATAGCTTGATGAACTAAGTCTGGTCCTATCAACCCAGCTTCACCAACTTCAAACCATCTAATAGGAGATCTGCATCTTCTCCCATAAAGAGCTTCATATAGAGCCATTTGGATGCTAGAGTGGTAACATTGTTGTAAGCAAATTCAATAAGAGGTAGGTAATCATCCCAATTACCCTTCAAATCAATCACACAATCCCTAAACATATCCTCTAAGGTCTGAATAGTGCGCTCTTCTTGACCATCTGTATGAGGATGAAAGGCAGTACTTAAGTTCACCTTTGAACCTAAGCCTTTCTGGAATGACTTCCAAAACTGTGCAGTAAAATGCACACCTCTGTCTAAAATAATAGAGATCATAACTCCATGAAGTCTAACTACTTCTTGATGATACAAGGTGTCATAGTCCTCTATTGAATGGGTAGTCTTTACCGACAAAAAGTGGGTTGATTTTGTCATTCTATAAACAATCACCCAAATAGAATCGTGCTACCTGTGAGACCTTGGTAAACCTGTGATGAAGTCCATATTGATCATCTCCTACTTCCATTTCGAAAGTTCTATATTATGAGCCATACCATCGGGCCTTTGGTGCTCTACTTTAACCTGTTGGCAATTCGGACACTTAACAACAAACTCTGCAATGCCCTTTTTCATACTACACCACCAATAAACTTCTCTCAAGTCACGATACATTTTTGTGGAACCCGGATGGATAGAATATTTGGAGCTACGAGCTTCCTCCATGATCCTCTCTTGGAGTTCATCCACCTTTTGTACACATGATCTACCTTGATACCTCAATACACCATCTCCCCCTTGTTCAAAAGTCATTACTTTTTGTTTATGAACATTTGCCTTCAATTCAAGCAAAATAGGATATTGTTCTTGCTTCTCTTTTACTTCTGAAACTAATGATGATTCAGTCCCATTAATCACCACTACTCTTCCTTCTGTAGAATCTATTAATCGAACTCCTAACCATGCAAGTCTATGCACATCTCTTGCTAACTCTTTCTTATCTTCCTCAAAATGGGCGGTACTACCCATAGACAACCTGCTCAAGGCATCAACAACAACATTAGCCTTACCTGGGTGATAAAGAATACTCATGTCATAATCCTTGAATAATTCTAACCACCTCCTTTGTCTGAGATTAAGCTCTTTCTGACTAAACACATACTGAAGACGTTTGTGATCGGTGAACACATCCACATGAACACCATAAAGATAATGGAGCCATATTTTCAAAGAAAAAATTACGGCAACCAATTCTAGATCATGGGTTGGTTAGTTCCTCTCATGAACTTTCAACTGTCTGGAGGCATAAGTTATAACTTTCCCATTCTGCATTAACACACAACCTAAACCAACTATATACGCATCACAATATACAACAAAGCCTTGTGTACCTTCTGGTAAGGTCAATACTGGGCAATAGTCAACCTCTTTTTCAATTCCTGAAAGCTTTTCTCACAAGCTCTAGACCATTGAAACTTCACTGTTTTCTGAGTCAACTTAGTCAAAAGGGATGAAATAGATGAAAACCCCTCTACGAACCTTTTATAATATCCAGCCAACCCCAAAAAAATCTTAATACAAGTTAGGGATGTGGGTCTAGGCTAAGTATGCACTGCCTCTATTTTTTGGGTATCAACTCTAATTCCATCACCAGAAACAATGTGGCCTAAGAATGCCACAGACTCAAGCCAAAACTCACACTTAGAGAACTTGGCATACAACTCTCTATCCTTTAGAGTTTGGAGAACTATTCTAAGATGACTAGCATGATCTTCATCATTCCTCGAATAGATTAGAATGCCATCAATAAATACAATAACAAACATATCCAAATAAGGCTTGAATACTCTATTCATAAGGTCCATGAACAGTGGTGCATTAGTTAAACTGAACGACATGACCAGAAACTCATAATGACCATAATGAGTCCTGAAAGCTGTCTTTGGAATATCACATTCCCTTACTGTTAACTGATGGTAGCCAGATCTAAGGTCTATCTTAGAGAAACAAGTAGCACCCTAAAGTTGATCAAAGGTATCATCAATTCTCGGAAGAGGATACTTATTCTTGATGGTAACCTTGTTCAACTGACAGTAATCTATACACATCCTAAGGGAACCATCATTCTTCCTCACAAACAAGATAGGAGTGCCCCAAGGTGAGACACTTAGTCGAATAAAACCTTTCTATAGGAGATCTTTCAACTGCTCTTTCAACTCTGCTGAGCCATTCTATATAGCGGAATAGATATAGGACGAGTATCTGGAAGAAGGTCTATACCGAAGTCTATTTCTCTCTTAGGAGGGACTCCGGGAAGATCATCTGGAATGACTTCTGGAAACTCTTTTACTACTGAAACTGACTGAATAAGAGGTATCTCAACACTAAAGTCATTAACTCGGACTAAGTGATAGACACACCCCATAGAAACTAACTTTCTTGCCTTAAGGTACGAAATAAAATGACCCTTAGGTACTGCTGAACTACTTTTCCACTCTAAGACTGGCTCATTTGGAAACTGGAACTTGACAACTCGAGTTCTACAATCAACTGAGACATAACAGGCATGAAGCCAGTCCATACCAAGAAAACATCAAAATCTACCATGTCTAACTCAACTAAATTAGCCATGGTACTCTTATGATTGACGGAAATGGGACAATCACGATATACTTTTTCTACTAGAATAGACTCACCAACAGGTGTAGAAACATTGAAGGGTTCACTAAGTTTCTCAAGAAGAACATTAAAATTCACCGCAACATATGGAGTTGCAAAATATAAACTCGCTCCTGGATCTAGCAAAGCGTAAACATTAAAGTTAAAGACTTGGATCATACCAGTGACAACATCTGGAGAATCCTCTTGCTCTTGGCGATTAGTGATAGCATAAAGATGGTTTCCTCCTCCGCCTGCCCCTGAAGTAGCTCCTCTAGATGCAACTCTATCTGGTGGATCAACTAAAGAAGACTGGTCTCTATTGCCCCCATTACCATTACCCTACTTGTTCTTTGGACACTCTCTCATAAAATGACCATTCTGGCCACACTTGAAGCAACCAGTGGAGCCATCACGACATATCCCTGAGTGGTTCCTACCACAATTAGCACATGCAGGAGGCTTACTACCCCCTTGTGCCATACTACCTTGAGAATAAGCAGGTTTAGCTCTGAAATTTTGACTATTGTACTCACTTTTGTTATTTGGTGCAGGTGCACTAGCAGATGATGGAGCACGTCTCTTTTGTTTATATTGGAAGGAAGACCGGTTGGCATTACTCTTCTGCTTCCCGGACTCATTCCCTAACGTCTTAGCCCTCTTATTCTTAAACTTTTCTATATCCCTCAGTTTTTCCTCCTCAACTTGTTGCACATGGATCATTAGCCTTGCTATGTCCATATCCCCTATTAGCATAGCTGCCTTACCTTCCTTGCTTGACAGGCAAGACAACCCAGCAACGAATAAACTCATCATGCTCATCATGTCATCAACCATCTCCGGAGCATACCGGGAAAGTTGTGTGAACTTTAGACTGTACTCATGAACACTCATGGACTCCTTCTTAAGGGTGAGAAACTCTCGTACCTTTGCTTCTCTTAGTTCTCATGGAAAGAAACGCCCTAAGAAGGCCTCATCTAAATAAGCCCAACTCACAGGTGGTGCACCCTCAGCTCAATTCTTCTTCTATTGATCAAACTAGATCCTAGCGACACCCTTCATTTTGTATTCAGCTAGTTCCACCCTCTCAGCGTCAGCAACATGCATGATCTCAAAAACCTTCTAAAGTTCCTCAACAAAGTTTTATGGATCCTCAGCAACACTCGAACCTATGAAGCTTGGAGGATTCATCCTCAAGAACTCACGGACTCTAGAAGTATCAGCCACTTCCTAACGATTCTCTCTCTGTTGCCCATCTTGGTTGGTCACAACTTGGCTCAACATCCGAATGGCCTCACGGAACTCAGCATTGGTGACCTCTCCTTGGGGTTGCATTTCCGGTGCATTAGGTACCCCTTGTTCCTATGGTTCCACATTTCTTCTAGCCAGATGACCTCTGACAGCTCTTCGTGGAGGCATGATCCGGAAGACCCGCGCAAGCACAAGTTAGAAAGAAACTTTTTAAAGTTAAACCCTATCGCACGAAATGAGTATGAAAGAAGTGAGATAATTCCTAAGTGTTGCAGCCTCCTAATTATAGATGTGGCGCGCTTCACATAGATAACTAGGACTCTACAAACATGGCTTCATAGACTCCCTACGACTCTAGAACTCTGTGCTCTGATACCAAGTTTGTCACACCCCGAGCCTACACCCTGGGCAGGACTGGTACTCGAGAACTATTGCTGGCCCCAAGCGAACCCTTGGCCTAGCTTAACTCTTAGCGGAAAACTAATTCAACATAACTGTACTTTAAAAAGTAAACTAAAAGCTCAATGATAACTGAGAATCTATTATAAATAAACATTCACTGGCCAAAGTGGCAACTCAAGTCTAAAACATAACTGAAATGGAAACACTCAAGAACTAACATCAATTAATTGTCTATGAAGCCTCTAACAATTGAGATGGATAAGACCCACGACATCCTAATGAACTAAAATGATAAAGTAATGAAAAAAGGGATTCTCCGGAAGCAAGGAGGCTCACCAACAACTCTGAAGCTCAACAGGATCAACGATGCGCTGGATGTTTATCCTTGTTACTTGTATCTATATCATAAAAAGGTTCAGCCCAAATGGCATCATTACATTGAATGTACGAGCATGCAAGGGGAAACCTAAAACAAGACATAAACTTGAAAGGAACTGAAAGAACATACATGGGCTCAACTCAACTCAACTTAACTCATTTCAATATAAATCAATAATGTAAATGCAATATAAAGAAAAGCTTTTAAAACATGGATAAAAATCTGTGTATTTAGAAATACAATAATAACTCTGTATGTATGCAAAGATACAAATGAACTCTGGATGTATACAAAAATACAATTAACCTAATGTATATAATAATACAAAATACTTTTGTGGGAGTTTCTCTAACCGACAACCATCACTTAAGAGCGATTGTGATGATACAGTATTTTGCCTCACGCTGTCAGGGCCGTCCTATACCTTGCCAAGGGTATAGAACCTGACTACTAAGTGGATCCACTAGTCTCTACTAAAAAGCACTAAGGAATCATCTAAAAACTATGACTCTTTTTCCACCCATGGTGGATACATGGTTTATGGGGGATGGGAGTTATCTGAACTCTACCCTATATCGGTGCTCAATACTACTCCCAAAATATGATACTAGTTCTTATGTTTAAAAACATAACTCTGTGGTTTGAGATAATTACTCAAAAACTAGCCCGAAGGCTCTCTTGGTAATCAGTGTTTCCTCTCTTACTTAATTGTGAAAGCATTTACTCTTTACTAAAAACTAGCTCAAAGGCTCTTTTGGAAATCTAAGTTTCCTTTCTTGTTTAAATGTGAAAACATTTTACTATTTGGGAATACATAGTCCCGATATACTCTTTTGAAGAATTGAACTTTAATCTTTACTTATTACTCAACTCAAATCTCAGGTCTTAAAACAAAGTTAAAACATTTGTAAAAGACTTGTGAAAGACTCTATAAACTTCTCTTGACTTGGCTCTTAACTTTTCTTGAATTTAAATTTATGGATTCAAGGATTGTGATTTGTGATAAGAAAGATCTCATGATGTTTAGGAGTGTTTTTAGATAGTTAAAATTGATAAACGATCAAGAAATCATTGTTTGGAAGCAAGTCCGCGACGTGGAGATGCATTTAATTATTTGGTCGCGAAATAAATTTTGAGGCAGAACAGTCCGTGACCACTCCGCGTCGCGGAGAAAATTTTGTCAATCCTGAGGAATAGGTCCACGCGGACCTGGTACCGAGATTTGCCCGACCTGGTCCTTCTTCGTTTTCTAACCCCAATTCTCCTAAATTCGTTGTTTTCCTCAATTCCTTTTTAGATTTTGATATCCAACACATGTACACAAGAATCTAACTCAAAACAACTCTAACAATCGACCTTAAACTCTCAAGAACTCCTCAATCTCATCCCAAATTCAAGAACGAAAGCAATTCAGGAATACAACTCAAGAACATCAAAGTCTCAATCTTTTAGGACGAAAATCATACTGAAATAAACACGTTTGGCGCGTGGGTGGATGTACCCAACACTATGTGAACTCACATACCTCTTTAGGGATCAACCCTTGGCAAAACGACTTCGATTCCGCAAGAAAACACCAAGAACACTTGACTTTTCTCCTCTTTTCTACTCTTGAGTTCTTTTCTCCAAAAACCCTAGCGTAATTTGGTAAAGCGTAAACTGATATAATTCTGTTTAGACCCCTAAGTAACTACCAGAAATGAATTAAGCTGATTTGGTAGTGAAAAGACCATAATACCCTTCTAAAATCCAGTTTTGACTTTCCTTATCTAGACAGCCCAACTTCAAATGGGTATGTCTCCCTCATACAAACTCGAAATTGAGAAAATTCAGTGGCGTTGGAAAGATAATTCAAATATATTTCCTACAGTATCGTGTAGCACACCTAACTCATCATGAGCTAGGAGTTATGGTTGTTTGAAGTTGACCAAAAACCCATATTTAACACAACTTAACCAATTTTTCAGATTTTTCATTCTTTCCCACAATGACCCTTTCTAATTCTAGTTCTTTCACTTAGAGAGATGTTACAAAAGGGCACCATGTAAGCCACTTGGCATATCATAACATAAAGCATGAGAACAATAAGAGTAAAAATGCATTTCACATCTTAAAAAGTTTTTCATAAAAGCAAAGTGGAAGTCTATACTCGTCTCAATATAGCCATCTATTACAATCTTGAATTAAATAGGGACACAGCCCATACAACTTAGTCCAAAAAGGAAATACGAGAATGAAACTACTAAGTAAAAGCACCGCCCTCGAATCATGAGGACTCACCAACAAGCTAGGAGGAATGATCAAATCCAAGATTTAGCCACAATGGGATCCACCTTGAGAACCAGACCCTACACTTGGAAAATATAGGAAAATATGGGTTAGTACAACAATGCACCAAGTATGATAGCCATGCATAAAAACCTTGAAAGCATGCTAAAAGGGACATTTTAGTGGAATGCGTGCTCTTTGCTAAGTTAAATCATCATTTTGAAAATAATGGAAAAATATAAGTCATAAGCATAAGAGACATCATAATAAGACATAGGCTATAACATGGTAGACAATAATCATGACTAGTGAGCATGAGAGATAACATCATAGACATAGGCATATTCAATGCATTTAGAACAACATAACATAAGAGAAACATTCATGAACCACCTCAAGCCAAGCTTGTGCAATGCATGGATAAGAACCCATAATCACACCCATGCTAAGCAAGTCACTTTTAGTCAATCATATCAAGGAAAGCAACTTATAGCAACAATCCAAGTTAACCTTACATCATTACAAGTAGTCCTCATATCAAGCATATTAACAATGTAGTCCTAAGCATATTCATAACATAAATCATCATACATAAGAGTAACATACCATAACTACCTTCAAAGTATATTTGTGCAATGCATTAATGAGATCGCATACTCTCACCCATACTAAGTAAAGCTTCTTGAGTAGCAATAGGTTCATACTAAACTTGAACTTGTGGGAAATTAGCCTTAACCGACATAGACCATGAGAGCTTTCATGGAATCCGGTGTTACCCACACCGAATGGGTGTCCTACTTGCCTAAGGTAGAACCATTATTTTTAGCTTAGGTGGATCCAATAGCTAAATAACCTACGGGGGTACGTAGTTATGGGACAAAGAGATTGTTACTAGATACCCGGGCTCAACTTTCGTGAGGGCATCTATCTCAAGAGATTGCTCCTAGAAACCTGGGCTCAACTCACGTGAGGGCTTCCATCTCATATCAATATCCACTCGGTGCTAAGCATAATTCCCACATAATAGTTTATTAAGTCATAACTTGATTCATGTCTTATGGAAGGATGTACTTGACAATCAATCCAAAAGAGTTCATTAGGATAGCTCTTAGATCATGCATGAGAATAACCTTTCACCGTACATGTCTTCATTTAGATTCAATAGGTGAGAAAGCCTTTCAACCTTAGAATCATCATTATGTGAGAAAACCGTTCACATCAAGTTCATTAGGTGTTCATAAGAATAGCCTTTCAATCAACACATCAACATTATCATAATCATGGACACTTCACTCTCAAAGTGTTCTTAAAGCACATACATAAATCTCATATATAATCATGCATAATTCTCATAATTTACCCTTCACGGATCAAAGATCACATTCAATCAACACATCTAGAATTACTACATTAGACATGGATGATAACATGATTCAAATAACTCAATTACTACAAGCATAATCTCATAATATCCTACTTCTATCAACAAACCCACATCACAAGATCATAATTGGTAAGTAAGGTAATTTCATGTATTCCTGGGAGATTACATCATAAAAACCATAATAATCATCAATTCAATCATAATATAAAGTAATTAAATCATTATAATCGTTTTTGAAAGGAATCCATGACTTGGAGTCAAACCCTAGCTTTTGGGGAAATTTCTATCTTTGAAATTGAGTTTTGAAGGGACTCCATGGATGAAAACTATCCATGGATGAAGGACTACCATACCTTAGCAACGAAATCCAATGAATTTGAGAAGAAAACCTTGCTCCTTCAACCCTAGCTCCAACATCCTTCTTCTTCTTCTTCCGTGAAGTTCTAGAGAGAGAATTTTGGGGAAAAGTTGGTTTAGATTTGGGATTTTAGAATTATGAGGAAGATGACTTAATTTAGAGGTCTTAATTCATTATATAGATAGTCTAAATTAGTATAAAATGATGTCACTTAATAACTAATTAATTCTGGAAAGTTCCATATTACCCCTCACTTAACCGACTCAAGTTGACCATTGCCTCACCCACGAGACCACGCCCACGGGTCATGGGTGAACCCACGGGGAATGCTGGTCAACTGTGGGTGGTGTTCTGCAACTATGTTTTTGGGACCTGACCGACAACCCCTCACCCACGGGTTGTGGGTCTCTTCCGTGGGAGAACTAATTTGGATAGATTTTAGCTTGGTTAGTTCTTAGGGAGTTGTACGTTGATGTTCTAACCCAAAACCCTTCAATTTAAGTACGGGAAGTTATACCTACGACTCTAACCCTCACATCAAGCTCTAGTTTAGCCTACTAGTTTCCGGGGTGTTGCAGCAGCGTGAGCGGAAGCTAAAACATAATTAATTGAAGAAACAATTAACATATATCTGAATGATATGACTGAAAGATCCATGGAACTAAACAACTAATGTTTAAAGTAAACTATCCACTAACTAGAATAAAGAAGATATAAGTTTGGTCGGGACATGACTCCCAGCTATCGCAAATCAATTAATTGTCTTGATGAAAATCCTAACTACTAACTACTTTTTGAAGTCTCCGAATGAGGAGGACTCACCAAGTGTTAACTGGAAAGTTGCAACCTGTCTAGCTACGAGTCTGAGAGAGAACGCCTGAATCTACATGAATAAAGGATGCAACGCAAAGAAAAGTATGCGGTATGTACTAAATATAAGGTGACACTAAGCATAATCAGCTCGGGTGGCAACATGTGACAGGAACTTATGAGTTTTCAATAATCATAAATTGAGTGAAATAAATGAAAGACATTTGTCGGAGTTATTTGACTAAACTTCAACTCTATAAACAAAAATAAAGGGAAGAAGAAGAAAAGAAAATACTTTCTGGTGGAAATATGATTTTTAATTGAACAAAAATGGTGTTTAAATACAGAGAAAAAAAAAACTAAAGCCTATATCTAAGCAACTACATTGCACATGATTGCATGATAAACAAACTATTAAAAATTGCAGCTTAATTCCTATAAAACAGCAACTAACTTAAAATGTTAAAGACGGCTAAAAAGCTGGAGAAAATCCAGAAACTTCTATTGACTAATTACTGCAGTAACTGAGGTAATTAATCAACACTCCTCCCAACAGATCCTTCTTTCTGCGTGTCTCTGAGAAAGAATAATTTGATATTTGAGATAGCAATAGTGCTTGATTATCCACAAACACCTCTGTGCAGTTTTCTTGCTTTAAATTCATGTCAAGTAGCACTTTTCTAAGCCATAAGGCTTGATTTGCAGCAGTTGTTGCTGCTATGAATTCAGCTCCAGCCGTTGATTGTGCAACAATATCTTGCTTCTTAGAACACCAAGAAAATACTCTTGAACAAAGATTAAAATAATATTTTCATGTCATCGGAAGAGCCACCTCAATCACAATCAGAATACCTGTACAACACATACTTCTTATTCGCATAGAACTTGATTCCAAAATTCAATGTTCCCTCAACATATCTTTATCACCCTTTTAGTTGCTCTAAAATGAGTGTCAGTTTTACAATTACTGAATCAAGCTAGAAGACTTACATCATATAAAATGTCGGGTCTAGTTGCAGTAAGATACATGAGACAGCCAACCAATCTCATGTAAAGAGTCTCATCCACTTTTTTAGCTTCATCATCCTTACTCAACTTCTCCTTCTGACATAGTGGAGTACTGTCTTTTCACAATTTTCCATTCTAAACTTTGTCAAAATGTCTTTTGCATACTTCTTTTGACATATGAACACTTCATTTTGCTCTTGCTTGATTTCCATTCCCAGAAAATACAACATTTCTCCCAAATCCGCCATCTCAAAAGTATGTTGCGTATTTTCTTTAAATTTCTTTACAAGTTCATTATTACTTCCAGTAACTAGTGATCATCTACATAAAGAGAAATAAAAATAAAATTAATTTCATCACATTTAATGTAGAGAGTAGCTTCACTAAGGCATTTTCTAAAGCCCAGTTGAACCAAATGCTCATCAATCCTGTTGTATCAAGCTCTTAGTGCCTGCTTTAGTCGATACAAAGCTTTTTTGAGCTGATACACTTCATCTTCATGTCCTTTGACTGCAAATCCTTCAGGTTGCTCAACATAAATTTCCTCCTCAAGAAAGCCATTCAAGAATGTAGATTTAACGTCCAACTAAAACACTTTCCAACCATTTTGTGCAGCTATAGCCAACAATAGTATGATGGTTTATAATCTAGCAACATCAGAAAATGTATCAGAAAAATCAATACCAAAAATTTGAGCATACCCTTTACAACTCCCCACCTCCACTAAGGGGGACCGGGACGGGTCGAGCGGGACAAAACCGTGTCCCATCTCATCCCGCATCTCCCCACCCCTATCCCCCAATCCCACATCACCTGTCGGGACCGACATCGGCGGTTCGGGACTCAAGCTGGTACTGGGTTGGTCTAGTCCCCTTGTCATCCCTACAATAGATCGTGGAAAGTGAAATAAGGGAATGGAATCGTGGAAATAATGAACAATACCTAAATAACAATAAACAACAACAACAAACAAATATGGACCATGAGGTGAGAAACAATGACATTGAAATGACAAGAATGAAAAAAAGGCGAAACTTAATGTAGAAAGAGATGAGGACTCCCAAATCTCAACAAGAGAACATCCTCTTTCTACTAATAAAATCTCCTTCCTCAATAAATTAATGGAAACCTCTAAGCAACATTTGATGGAAAACCATGTCACAGTACAGGGAAATATAGTGGAAGCAACCCGGGCCACTTATAGAACCCATACACAGAGAGTAATCAGATGGACTGGGTGTTGGTAATCGAGCCAACCATTAGTAAATATGTACCAAACATGGTACCTGAGCACACTAATAAGAAATTTCATACTAGGTGTGGTACCCAAGCCAACTGATATATGTACCAGGTATGGTTCCCAAGCCAATCAAAGAGATATCATGTACTAGGTGTGGTACCCAGCCAATCGTTAGTATGTACCATATATGATACCCGATCCAACTTAAAGTCACACGTCACGCAATCACAACTACAATGAGTAAAATCATACTTATAAACACAAGTAAATAGGATAAGTTCATTGCACGTTATTAACCACAATTATCATTATGCTTTCATCCCTTTTCGATTCCCTAACACCATATTGTTCAAGTATTACTAACGAAAGAGTTATCATGCATATATGATGTAAATGCGAAACAATTTAACCATCACCTACCTCGAACCAAGCCTAAAAGCTCTATTGAACGTGAGTTTCCCCCTTGTTATGAAATATATCTTGTTCTTGTTGTATAAACAATCAAAATAACATAAAATCATATACAATCAAGCCAACTTAAAGTCACACATCACGCAATCATAACTACAATGAATAAAATCACACTTGTAAACACAAATAAATAGGATAAGTTCAGTGCATGTTATTAACCACAATTATCATTATGCATTCATCCCTTTTTTATTCCCTAACACCATATTGTTCAAGTATTACTAACGAAAGAGTTAACATGCACATATGACGTAAATGCAAAACAATTTAACCATCACCTACCTCAAACCAAGGCTAAAAGCTCTATTGAACGTGAGTTTTCCCCTTGTTATGAAATCTATCTTGTTCTTGTTGTATAAAAAATAAAAATAACATAAACTCATAGCCAAATGATCGAAATCCAACCAAACCCTCCCCTAAAGTCACCACCATGGATTTTAAGGCCTAGTAATTGAATTACCAAGATAAGGCGGTAATATACTTACCTTTACGGATGAATTCAATGGAAAATAGGTGAAAACTTCCCTAGGTCACCTCTAATCTTACCCAAAACATAATTATCAAATAGTGATTTTGGGAATTTTCTGCATTAACGTGACTATCCCCGCTTTAGCAACCCAATCCCACTATAGCAGTGGCGCTATAGCGGGATCTTTCGCTATAGCATGAATTAATTCCATCTCTATAGCGACGTGTCAGCCTCTATAGTGGCTTGCAAGGGACAGAAACTCGAAAATCCTCCAAAATTTGCCAATTTCGCATCACATCTTCAAACCTTGATGTTCCAAACCAACCCATTCACGCCAAGTTCGATGTTGTGAGTTCAACTCAACTGAATTCAGTTCTGAAAGGCTCTATGGACTCCTTAACATCTTAGCAATAATAAAAAATAGACTTTACTTTAATGTTTCACCCAATCCTTTCCCCGGATTACCCTATACCTCATCTTGCTCAGATTTCGTCTAAGTCAAGCTTAACCTGAAATTTTTAACTCACTAATCCAAAAGTTTTCTCGCTCCATTTCTTTCACAATTAGTTCACTCGTAACGACAAAAAGGGTCGTTACATTAAATTTTTGAAATTTCTTGAAAAAGTGAAAATAGAATATTTCAAAAAAATTGATAAAACATAACTAGATCTAGAGTTGAACTCCTAATTATGTAAAAAAGTACTTGACAAAACCACCTGACTCGTGATCCCAACCCTGACTAAGGATCTAACTCTGGGCCCACTCTGAGTGTACTCTCAATATCGACCTAAAACCTAATTAATGATGTCGATCTAGGACCCAGCTTCAATTCGAGACTTTGGATATGATCTTGACTCGAGAGCTGACTCTTGATCCCGACTTCAACCCAATCCAACTCCCAACCTTGACCTTGTCCTAAGACCTAAATACCTACCATTGATCCTGATTCATATCTAGATCCTAAAACTGACCCAAGACTTGGAACCCAAAATCCAACTTTGGCTTGGGACCCGACTCCCAATCTTGATCCATGACTAGGGCCCAAGATCTAACCTCCACTAGGACCCAGGGTCTAACCTCTACTCGGGACCCAGGATCTAACCTCCACCCGAGACTCGACTCTCGATTTGGCTTCCACTACCGACCCAGACATGGGACTTGACTCCTGACCCTAATCTAAGACCCAATTCAGACCTAACAAAAAGCTTCAAATTTGCACACTATATGTACCAGAAAAAAGAATTCATCGGGATTTCAATTTTATCATAAATGTTTTATTGAGTTTGAATCTTATGAATTCAAATTATTAAAAATAATAATTCTAAGAAATTAAACGTTTACTTATTTATTTTTTAAAAAGTAGATAATTTTTCGATGTCAAAGACATGAAAAAATTGGCATGTGTAAATAAAGGAGCTTGGAAAATATTGGCACGTGTAAATGAAAGTGTGTGAATATATTGTCACGTGTAAAGAAAATATATTATTTAAATAAATATCAAAAGGCCCGATGTTGACAATTTTTGAAATTTTGTCCAACATTATTTAAAGTAATATTCATTGATCTTTGATATCTTTGACCGACATTATTTAAATTAACATTCCTTAATCTTCGATATCTTTGACCGCCATTATTTAAATTAATCTTTGATATCTTTGGCCTACATTATTTAAATTAGCATTCCTTAATATTTGATATATTTGACCGACATTATTTAAGTTGATCTTTGATATCTTGAGGACCAGGAGTGAAGATCCTCTGGCTTTGGGCCATTGGAACTGCTGGAGTTTTAGTAACTAGCGTTGTGAGGACCAGACTGCGGGATATGGAGCAGTTTATGAACGCTCAGCAACAAACGCCTGGACCTATTGACTCACCTGCGATAAGCGACAATGATGATCATCAATCATTGCATTCTGAGGATTTCATTCGGGAGGAGAAAGGGTGAATAATAGTCTTGTATGCTATGTGTTTGATGAATTGTCTGAATGGTGATTTTAATTGTCCCTTTACAGCATTTGGAATTATTTAACTCTTTTCTGGTTTTCCTTCTAAATTTTTATCAATTTGCAAGCTTTTAAAAAAAAAAAAAAAAGATCTTTGATATCTTTGACTGACATTATTTAAATTAACATTTTTCAATATTTGATATCTTTAATTGACATTATTTAAATAAACATTCCTTATAAGTAATACAATATGCTATCCATTGACGGAATACATTCCATATTTCCTTTTCCAAAATAATTACTTACCTTGGATGATAAATTTGATTTTTTTATATAATTACGGTAAATGACATAAATATCCTTCTCATTATCACAATATCTGTCTGTAAAGGAAGAAATTCAATTGGTATTAAATATATTCTCATGGGTAATATAGGAAGAAAGAATAAATATATAAATTTGTTATTGTATTTTTTTCTTCTAATGGGATTCCAAAAGATTATGCCTTTACTTTAGAAAATAATTATTAGAATAAGTCAAACAAAGCTTGGTGGTGGAAGCTATATAATAGTCATTTGTCTCACTTTTTCTTCTTCACAGGACACTCAAAAATTGCTTGCAAGCATCCTCTTCAAATTGTACTAAAAATTTTGTAGTTTTTTCCATCAGGTTGACATGAGGAACTATGATACGAAGTCCTTCACCATGAAGTGCAGGGGTTATAAACAAGGTTTCCCAGTCCCTGGCTTCGAGTAGGCCATTCTAGAGTATATGTTTTTGCTTCTAATGGATTCGTTGGGGGTTCTCATCCTACGATGGATTCAGATCGAGTATCCAGACAGAAACTTCCTTCACATCCAATTTCGGGAAATGTAAGGAAAATAATAGAGAAGAAACAATTTCCTTATGTTATATAGGGGCAGGTTTAAGAAGAGACAATTGCATTGCTTATTTTAGAAATTTATTAACAATGTAATTGTCTCTTTCTGAACCTTCCCCTATAAAAACATCAGGAAATTGTTTCTTCTCTATCATTTCCCTTACATTTATCGGAATTGGATAAGAAAGAAGTTTGTGTCTGAATACTCTATCTGAATCCCTCGTAAGACGAGAACCCCCCAATGAATCCATTAGCAGCAAAAACATCTACTCTGGAATGACCTACACTCGAAGTCAGGGACTGGGAATTGTTGTCCTTAGCCCAGACAAAAACTAACCTTTCTGTGGTGTCATCACTCTCATTGAAATGCACAGCTGATGTGTGCAATCCAACTTCACCCATATTAATTTTTATTCTTTAAATTAATTTTTTTGAGCTTTTAATTTAATAACTAGTGTAATATATAGTAAGTATGTAGAAAATAAAGTATTAATATTATTATTTTTGGCTAATGGTTTAGCAAAATTCTGATTTACAACTAATTTAATAAGTAAGAAACTTGAAATAAGATGATCACGCATCTAAATAGAAACAAAGATAAAGTACGGAGTCTTACATTCATGTCTTCATTGAAACTTATACAACTTACTAATAGAGAAGGAGTTCTGTACACTACCTCTAATATCAGAAAGAATTTTTTTAGGCAAAATGAAAACTTGGGACCAAAAAGTTTGCATTGAAAACAAAATGATTTTAATGAGCTGCAATATACGAGCATATGATAAAAAAAAAACTAGAAGTCCAAGAGGAGATTATAGCAACCATTTTTTCCATCAAAGGATAACATTGTACTACTAAGAGTCGTTTAGTAATTTAGGCAACTGTTAAGATGTATGCGTCCACTATCAGTCAATGGACCAGGTCCCTTGACACAGCAAGAACAGTAATGCAAGCACAAACAGTAAAGTAAACAACACAAGCAGTTTACGTGGAAATCCCCTTGCATAAGGGCAGTGAAAACCACGACCTATCTTCACAGGATTTCAACCCAGCTCCATTTCACTCAAACAGAGCAATGATTCAGATTACAAGCTCTTGCAACCTAGGAATTTAACTGTAAATCCCTTCCTCCTCAATGTAGCAACTCTACTACAAAGAAAGAACTAAGAAATAACTCTATTGCCCACTAAGTCACCTAACTCGAGATGACTTAGACTTCAACTAGGCAACAACAATGTTGCCCACTAAACCACCTAACTCTAGATGATTTAGACTTCAACTAAGCAACAACAATGTTGCCCACTAAACCAATTAACTCTAACTAATTTAGACGTTTCTTCTTAAACAAACAAAAATCTAATTCCTTTATAACACAGGAATAGATTTACAAGATAAGCATTGATATATAAATCCTAAGACAACTAAGACACATGCAGCTCTATCAGGTCCATGTTACTCTTGAGGAAAATACTTCTCAAATGAGTGGTTTTTGCTTGAGTTCTTGAGTATTTCAGGAATGCAAAAACTTAGGTTGTGTCAATTGAGGATAACCTTATAAAAGATAGACACAACCTTAGAGGCCAGCTATTGGCTGAGGATTTTGTCACGCTCGAGAGCCATGCACCAACTTCACCAACTTTTGTACTTTTTCCAGCTGACATTTTTTCATGTATTGGCAAAAAGGATCAGGTCCCCTTACAAGATCCCTTTGTTTGTCAAATCATCAAAACTAGAAATAACATTTTCCCCTTTTTTGATGATGACAAACACACACTGTCATATCAACACCAGTGCCTTCCCCCTCTCATCAGTACACACTGCCATATCAACACCAATGCCTTCCCCCTTTCATTAGTACATGTCTTCCCCCTCTCCCCTTTGTGAACTAGCCAACGCTCATCTCTCCCCTTTGTGAACTAGCCAACGTTCTATCCTATGCAACCAATATTTTCCCCCTTTTGGCATCATAAAAAAGAGAAGCAGTAAACCAAGATTAAATGTAAGCCTGCAAAGCAAGATCATAGCCTATGGCAACACATCATAGCAGAAAAGCAGAAAGATAGGATTAATCAACACAAAACACGAATCCATTTCATTGCATAGAAGTAAGCATTCAATACATTAAAAATAAACTTCTTAAGAGAACCCTGAGACATTGCTTACATAAGAACAAAAGGGAAGGAAAGAAGGGGACTATGTGGAGGGAGGCTTTTGAGTAAGGGATTGGATGACAAGAGTAAGTCGATCATTGGCAGTATCATGAGCCTTGATCAGCTTCTCCTGAAGATCAGCATTCTGAGCCAAGAGATTTGCATTCTTCATCCTTAATTCATTGACTTCTGTTGTACCAGGTCCCTTTGTTTGTGCTTTGGCCAACAAATCCTTCAATAAGGCTATCTCAGCATCCTTTTTGTTCACAAGCACAGTCATTTCCTCCAGTTCATGTTTAAGTTAACTTTGTTCCACCATTTACTGAGACATCTTGCTCAGTTGCCATGTTCTGCCTTCTATGCATTCACAATCAACCAAGGTGTTTAGAGAGAAGGACTATTTAACTGTTCCAATAGTGCCTGATCCCACATGAACATCTAATTGTTTGAACACCTTGGTGATGAAGTACCCATACCTCATGCCATGCCTACCCTTTTGTTCCACTACTGTTTTGTGCATATGCTCCAACATGAGAGCTGGAAGATTCTAGAGGTCAAACTTGCAAAGTGCTTCCATCAAAAATAGATCAGCCGCCGAGGCAACTGTTCTTTTCTCAGATCTTGGAAGAATCACTTTGTTAACAAACTCAAACAGCAATTGGTAGTCCCCCTTCATAAGTTTCTTTGAAATTCCTGCATAGTGCATCTTGGGGAGTTTGGCACACTCATTTGCAAAGCTTTTACTGCAGGTTTGGCTGACCAAAGATATGATCCCTTCTCTGGGCACAACCAGGATTTCTCCCAATCGTTCCTGATTCAGATGAAAACTTTTGTTTCCAACCAGTGTGTTGAGACTTCCATTGTCACGACCCGAGCGTACACCGTGGACGTGGTCGACACTCAAGAACCATTGTTGGTCCTTAAGCGAACCCTCATCCTGGCTGACTACAAGCGGAAGACTAACTTAAGCATGCAAAAGCTTAAAAACTCAATATAATTCATGAAACTCAAATACAAAGTTTTAACTCAAATGATTTAATTTGAATATAAATAGAATATTCAACTAGCCAACAATAGGCAACTTAAGTCATGAATACATTTAATAAGATAAATGAAACAAACTTCTCAAACTCTACTGTCGACAAAGATGGAAGTCGGAACAAGACCCACGACATCCTAACAACTGATATAACTAAAACTACAAGTGGAACCCTCCGGATGCAGGGAGGCTCACCATAGCTAACTCGAGCTCCATGTGGTATCAACGAAGCTCATGTTAATGATCCTAAATACATATATCTACATCATGAAACGATGCACGCCAAATGGTTTAGTACGTGGGTTGTACGAGCATGTAAGGGGAATTCTAACGCATAATATAAGCTTGAACTTGATAAAAAGAAAACATACTTACCTCTTCTTAACTCACTCAACTAACTCAAATCAGGAATAAGATACTCAACTCAAAGATAAAATATTCAACTCAGTGAAATAAGGCTCAACTCAATAATAAGATACTCGACTCTTGGTACTCAAACTCTGGATACTCAACTCAATATAAAGCAATAATAAGAGATGCAATATATGGAAAGCTTTTAAAATAGTATAAAGCAACTCAATGTATTTAATAATACAATATACTCAGTTTGTATGCAAAGATACAATATAAACTTTGTCTGTATATGAAAATACAAGTAAACTCTGTGTATATAAAAATACAAAATATCTCTGTGGGAGATTCTCTAACCAACAACCATCACTATGAGCTATATGATGATACAGCATTTTGCCTCATGCTTCCAGGGTCATCCTATACCTTGCCAGGGGTATAGAACCTAACTACTAAGTGGATTCACTAGTCTATGCTAAATAGCACTAAGGAATCATGTAAAAAGTATGAGCCTTTTCTACCCATGGTGGCTACATGATTTATGGGGGCTGAGAGTTGTCTGAACTCTCCCCCATATCGGTGCTCAATACTACTCCCAAAATATAACTAGCTCATATGTATAAAAACATAACTATTTCTATGGTTTGAGATAATTACTCAAAAATTAGCCCAAAGGCTCTCTAGGAAATCAATGTTTCCTCTCTTGCTTAATTGTGAAAGCATTTACTCTTTACTGAAAAACTAGCTCAAAGGCTCTTTTGGAAATCGGTGTTTCCTTTCTTGTTTAAATGTGAAAACATTTTAACTTTTGGGAATACTACACTTTGAAGAAAAGAACTTCACTCTTTCTCTTTCTCAACTCATTGCTCAAGTCTTTAAAACAAGTTTAAAACAATTGTAAAAGACTTCTCAAAATAAGGTTCAAGTCGAATTATGGATGTGAACGACTCGATCCAAGGTTTTCAATAACCATACATAGAACTCAATACTCTGAACCCAAGAACTTCAATGATAATACTCATTTCAAGAATGCTCGACTCAGGGTTCATGCGGAATTATGGGCATGAATTACTCAACTCAGGGACTAAAAGATACTTCTCATCTCAAAATTGCTCGACTTATAGGGTTCATGCAGAATTATTGGCATAAACTACGCCACTTAAGGACTTCATGGGTAATGTGTAATAGTCCCATGATTAGGAATATAATCTAAAAAGGGATTAGGAACTCAATTCTCAAGACATAGAACTTGAAGATACTACTCCTCTCAAAGATACTCAATTTATGGAGTTCATGCGGAATTATGGGCATGAACGACTCGACTCATGGGTGTACATAACAATATGGAACTCATGTATATGACTCTTCTCATTCTCATACTTACTTCCTCAAAACTTAGCTCAAATCGATAGTTACTCAAAAGATTCACAATTGAACTCAAAGACTTTCTTGGACTCTAATCTTAACTCTCTCTTGAATTTGAATTATGAATTCAAGAGTTATGATTCATGATATGGAGGATCTCAATAACAATATGGAAATTTGATAATTAGGAATAGAACTTTTAAAAGAAACGTGAATTCAAGAAATCAAAATCAACTTATCTCAAGAATACTAAAATCTAGGGAAAGTATCCAAGATTACTCTTTTACTGATCTGAAAGTAGATGTAGGGCGTAAGGACGAACTAGTCCAACACTATGATAGCCTTACATACCTGGAAGAACAAGGTTCTTAAAGAATCTTGAAGCAGAACTTGATTAGAAGCCTTGAAACCTAGCTTGAAGGTAAACGATCAAGAAAACCTTTCGTGAGATTCTTGAATTAGTTTCTTGAAATCTCTATGGCCAAGAATTATGATTTTCATTAGTGATTCATAATTGTATGGAGGAATTTGAGTTGAAAAAATAGAACTCTTGGAGAAAGACTTACTTTGAAGAAGAATCTTAAAAAAGAATTGAAGAATCTTGAAAAAGATTGGAAGAATCTTGAATGGAGTCTTCTACTTTGATTTTTCCTTAGGGTTTTACCCTAGGGTTTGAGAGAGAAGAGAATGATGAACTAAAAGATGAAAATCTGAATGTTTTGAGCCTTTTATTAGTCAAGAAATTCGTTTAGGGTTTCCGTGGAGGTAAAAAAAATAAAAACAACCCTATTTAATGTTTTCCCGTCGGCTAATTCGAAACAGCACTGTATAGGTTACTAAAATAGCCATAACTTTTTACTCATAAAATGGATTGATGCGAAATTGGTGGCGTTGGAAAGTAGATTCAAATACCTTTAATTTAATAGGTTATGTCTCACGTAAATCCTTATATTCTAAGAGATATGGTTGTTTGAAGTTGACCCAAGTAGAATCTTACATCAAAACTTAATCGATAAGGAAACTTCAAGAACACTTATCAAGAACTCATCAAGAAATTAAATTGCTCAATATTTATGGATAGATTCGCAAAATAAACTCATGATTGGTGTGTGGGTGAACGAACCCAACACTATGGAAGCTTACATACCTCTTACGGATTAAACCCATGGCGAAAATCCACAACAAAACTGAAGAACCTCAATGAACGTTTTGATCCTCTCCTCTTTTCTCTTCTTGAACTCTCAACTAAAACCTTAGGTGTATATTAGGATTATAAAACTGAACCTAATAGGATTAGACCCTTAAAACCTTACTAAAAATGAATTAAATCTGATTGGGTAAGGAAAAGACAAAAATACCCCTTACTATTTTCGGGTAAAAGAAACTGGACAACTTGACTTCAAAAGGGCATATCTCACTCATCCGACCTCGAAACTTAGCAAACTTGGTGGCTTTGGAAAGATAATTAAAAGACATTTCATTATTTATCTTTTATCCCACCTAACTCATCCTGTACTAAGAGTTATGGCGGTTTGAAGTTGACCCAAAACTCATAACTTAAGCGTAACTTGCAAAATTTCAGATTTTGCTATTTCCAATTTATTTATTTTTGGAACTCAAGGTGCTACATCTAGTGACCTTAACACTTAAGAAAATTTAAATTCCTTGGTAAAATCCTACTCATAGCGAAGGATGATTCGAGTCTTAGCTCAAAAAAAATTTAGGGTGTTACATCCATCCTCTGTGAACTCCACATTGTAGTAAAATTCCCTCACTTGTTCTTCATGCAATATAGGGGATTTGGTCATGAACAAGTGATTCCATGATTGAATCTCAACTATATCAGCCAAAGTGTTTATACCAGGCTTTCTGATGATCTGAGGATCAAAAACTCTTCCACTTAAGACTTTTTGAACTCGAAGATTGTCCACAATGTCCTGTTTGGTATCATCCTTGTCAACTTTCTTTCTTTTGGTACCAGATCCCAATTCTGACTTGGACTCAAAGTCGGGAGATGCTTCCTTACCCTTTTGGATCTCTCTTTTCCTTTCTTCTTTGGTGGTTCTTTTCCTTTTCTTTTTGTTGTAGCATTAACCTTTTTGACAGAAAGTATCTTCGAATTTGGTTTTCTTTTCTTATTTCCTTGTTCCTCCTTCATTCTTTGTTATGTAGCCAAGGTGATATTCTTCAACACCGTATCACTTTCGGAGTGGTCATTCGAAACATCCACGACTCCCTCAGTAGGAATCACAATCTCCTATTCCCATGTCTCTCTTCTTCTTCTACTTCCGGTAGTATTGGTCTTACTTGTTTTCATTGCATAACTCATAAGTTTATGAATGGTAGCACTGGTAGACGGTTTCTTTGTTGGTGTCTCCTCCACGACTTTCTCCTTTCCCTTTTTAGTGACAGGGACCATTCTTCTTTGTATGGCCCATCGTAAATAGGTGTTTTCCTCTTCATCATCCTCTAAATCACTAGAGGGAGGTAGTCCAACATCAGAGGTTCTATCAAATACTGGTTCCGTATCTCCAAGAAGATCCTCTGCAAAACTGCTTCCTTTATCATTTCTCACTCCTTCTCTCATCTTTGTCAGACCATCCACAACTATGTTCTCACTTGCAGCGAGAATGTTGGATTCAGAGTACCTACTATCTGGATGATCTCCCTCAAACAAGAAGTCAGATAGCACAGACAATTGAGGACCAGGTTGAAATGAAGGAGCTGGATTATTTAGATCTATAGGAGACTGTGGAGTAGGATGATTGGCTTCGGTAATGTTGACAGGAGGAATGGTCGACATTTTTATTGGAGAGGGAGCACAAGATAAAGTGTATAAGGCTACAGGTTCTATTTCGTTCAGGGAGTCCAGCATTTGCTTAGAAGGAGAAGGTGATTGAGACATATTCGAGAGAAGAAACAAGAGAAGACTGGGAGAGAAAGAGATTAGGGTTTTTAGAAAACTTAGGGAAGAGAGTTTGAAAAGTGTAAGAAAAGGAATGGAGGGAAGGAGTATAAAAGAAAATGAAAGGGTGTGTCAGGTCCCTGATTAGATGCGTCGCTTGGACTTAAAGCAATGGGACAACGGTCATAATGGCCGATGACTGACACGTGGAGGTCTCAACGGTTCTCATTATCAGTTCAAAAATAATGTAGAGAGTGCTAACCTTTAGAAAGGACCAGGTCCATATCTGCAAGTTGAGAAAGTTGATCCCTGAATAGTTATGACCTTTCCTTACTCCTACGATTCCCCATGAGTGTATACCTATAAAAGGTACACGATTGATCATACCAAAGTAAAGCATTTCAAATAACGAGGATACCTTCCCTTCTGATCATAGTCAATGAGGGTTGTATACTTTGGATAAAATCAGCTTAGTGCTTTTTCATCATTCCTAACTTTAATATGTTGCTCTCGAACTGGTCCTTGTTTAGAGCTTTAGTGAATATGTTAGCAATTTGATCTTCAGTTCTGCAGTATTGCATGCAAATGTTCCTTTTTCCTACATTGTCTCTCAAAAAGTGATGTCTCACATTAATATGTTTGGTCTTTTTATGCTGAACTGGTTTATGCTGAACTGGATTCTTCCCTATATTGACAGCACTTGTGTTGTCACACGGGAGAGGAATGGTGTAAGTGAGTACTCCAAAGTCTTCAAGCTGCTATTTTATCCATAGTAGTTGGGCACAACAAGATGCAGCTGCTACATATTCTGCTTCAGCTATGGAGAGAGCCACTAAATTTTGTTTCTTGGTTCCCCAGGATTTAAGAGAGGATCCTAAGAAGTGAGCCATTCCTGAGGTGCTCTTTCTATCCACTTGATATCCTGCATAATCAGCATCTGCATATCCTATAGGTTCAAAAGAATCTCCTACTGGATAGAGTAGGACTAGGTCCCCTGGCTTCTTCAAGTATCCCAGAATCCGCTTAGCTACCTTCAGATGTGACTCCTTGGGACAGGCCTGAAATCTAGCACACATACCCACACCGAAGACGATGTCAGTTTTGCTTGTTGTTAAGTACAGCAATGATCCCATGATCCCTCTATACATAATTTCATTCACCATAAAATTAGAATCATCTGCTCCCACCTTTGAGTTTGTACCATGAGAGTATCAATAGGCTTAGAATCCATCATGTGAAATTTCTTCAGCGACTCATTTATGTACTTTTCTTGACAAATTGAGGTACCACTTGAGGTTTGCTAATATCATCAACGTACACCTGAATGATGAGCAATTTTTTGCCTCTTGTCTTCAAGAAGAGAGTATTGTCTATCTTTCCTCTTTTGAATCCATTTTCCAGAAGAAATTTAGACAACCTTTCATACCAAGCTCCGGGAGCCTTTTTCAGTCCATAAAAAGCCTTGTCCAGTTTCAGCACATGATTTAGGTAGTCGACATCCTCAAATCCAGATGGTTGTTTCACATAGACTTCTTCCTTCAAGTAGCCATTCAAGAAAGCACTTTTTACATCCATTTGAAATAACTTAAATTCCATGAAGGCTGCAAATGCAATAAGTATTAAGATAGCCTTCATTCTAGCCACAAGAGCAAATGTTTCACCATAGTCAATGCCTTCTTCTTGATTATATCCCTGAACCACCGGTCGTGATTTGCTTCTTGTGATGACACCATTTTCATCTAGTTTGTTTCTGAACACCTATCTGGGCCCTATGACAGTTCGGTCAGGAGGTCTAGATACCATGTGTCATACTTTACTCCGCTCAAACTGATGAAATTCCTCTTGCATGGAGTTTACCCAATCAACATCTTTCAAAGATTCCTTGACATTTTTGGGCTCAATATTAGATATAAACGCTGAGAATGCCACCAGACTTCTAGTTTTAGATCTAGTTTGCATTCCAAAGTTCAGCGAAAAGATAAGATTATCAAGAGGATGAGAGGACTGATGCTTCCACCCTGACTTAGCATTCAGGGGTCGAGGTTGATCTGCTTGCTCCTCTTCATATCCGGAATCATCATTCCTAGGTTGAGGTGAATCCTTAGGATCAGCATTGTTAGACGAACTGGGTCCCTCGTCAGGCTCATCATCTTCATTTACTTCTTCAGTTGGATGAGGTTCAGCAATGTCAAGATTTTGACTTCTTTCAGCTTGTGATTCATTCACCCCGTCTCTCTGAATCTGAAGAAGTTCTTCTAGCTCATCATCATCATTGTGCTTTAGATTTGTGAGATCACTAGTTTCATCAAAAATCACATGAACACTTTCTTCAATGCACAAAGTTCTCTTATTGTAGACTCTGTAGGCTTTGTTGGAAGATGAATAACCTACAAGCACTCGTTCATCACTTCTAGGATCGAATTTTCCTAGATCATTTTTCCCATTGTTCAGCACAAAACATTTGCACCCAAAAGCCCTTAGATAACTCAGTTTGGGATTTTTGTTATTGAGTAGCTCATAGGCGTTTTGTTCAGTAGAGACCTGATCAAGCATCTGTTGGTCACATAACATGCAGTGTTAACTGCTTTAGCCCAAAAGTTCTTAGGAAGAGTTGAATCTATGAGCATGGTTCTGGCAATATCAACCAGAGTTATGTTCTTCCTTTCAACAACACCATTTTGCTGAGGCGTTCTAGGAGTTGAAAAGTTATGGTGAATTCCGTTTTCAGCACAAAAGTTGTCAAACTTTGCATTTTCAAACTCAGTTCCATGATCAGACCTGATCCCTACAATCTTGCAGTTTAGCTTTGTCTGAATCGTTTTGACAAAGATCATCAGCATATCATATGTCTCATCCGTGCATAGTCCAAGTGAACCTTGAGTAATCATCCACCACCACCAGAATATACTTCTTTTCACCTCTACTTTGAATTTTCACCGGCCCACACAGATTGATGTGGATTAACTCGAGAGGTCTTGAGGAACTCACTTGCTTCTTTGATTTGAATGAGGATCTGGTTTGTTTACCTTTGATGCACTCATCACACACTTTGTCATTACTGAACTTCATTTTGGGTAAGCCACGAACCAGGTCCCTGGAAACAAGTTTGTTTAACAAAGAGGAGCTCACATAACCAAGTGTTCTATGCCATAAGTTGGCATTTTAACTTTGGGCACTGAGACAAGTTAGATCATCTCCTTGAGAAGTATCCAGGTCAGCCACATACATATTCTTGCATCTTCTGGTAGTTAAAATCACCTCCTTTGTTGACAGATTAGTAACAATGCACTTTTCTGATAGAAATCTGACCTTATTGCCCTTATCACATTTTTGAGACACGATGAGAAGACTATATTTCAGTCCACTTACATAATAGACATTCTCAATAGAGTATTCAAGTGATTTTCCAATTCTTCCAACTCCAAGAATATACCCCTTCTTTCCATTACCAAAAGAGACACCTCCACCTTGACGTGCCTTGACTGAAAGAAAGTTTTCAGTCTTTCCAGCCATATGCTTTGAACATCCACTGTCCATGAACCAACATTGACTACTACTTCATCCACTCCCCTGCAACAAATGCAACAAAGATCAACTGTTAGACTTGGGAACCCATTTTAGTCTGAGTCCCCAGTAAACAGATAGAGGCATGATGAGAGAATTTTTTGTCCAATGAGGCAAAACAGTCTTTCTTATGTTAGAAGTTCTAGAAATAGGAGCAGGTCCCTTGTTCTGTGTAACTTTCTGTCTTGAGTAGACATAGAGTTTTTCTTGAGACCTTTTAAAGGCTGGACAATCCTTCTTCAGATGACCATTGCGACTACAATGAAAGCACAACAGATTGTCAGACATAGACACATACTTATTATGACGGTTATAGGGAGGACTAATGTTCGAGCTTCCTAAACCCTTCCCATTATTTTGACCCTGACTAGTAATATTGGAAAGTAGTTTAGAAGAATTGGTCCATTTCAGATATTGTTCAGTTCTTCTCGGAGACCAAACAGGTCCCTCTCCATCTGGTCATTTCTCTCCAAGGCCAATGCAAGTCTAGTTTCAGCAGTATTCAATCTGGTTTCTAGCTCTATTTTCAAGTTACTGACCTCTCCCTTTCCTATGCCATATTTCTCACTTAATATCATTAGTTTTTCCCTGAGTTCGAGGTTTTCAATCTCCAGAACTGTCAACTGTTGTTCCATAACCGACCTATGATTAGCCAATGCTACCTTTTCTTCATAGAAGATATCTAGGTTGTTGTTCATCAAATCCTTTTTAGTAGTTAACTTGGTAATAGAGTCAATCAAAACAACTTCTAGATTCCTCAACTTTCTAACAAAGTAAACATTCAAGTTTTGTTTAAGGTCAGAAAGGGTTACCTCTTCCTCAGCTTCTTCATCATCAGAAGCATGGAAGCATCTTCAGGATGTTCTGACTCTTCTGAGTCACTTGATGAATCACCCCAGACAGCAAGAGTTTTCTTCACAACATAGTCAGTAACAACTTTTCTTCCTTTCTTATCAAGGATCGGGTCCCTTCTCCTGTCCTTATCTCCTACAGGCCTTGGGTGGTCTTTGTGTTCGACCTTGAGCATAGGGCAGTCTTTGATGAAATGCCCTTGCTTTCCACACTTGTGGCATAGGTCGCTTGTATTTGCCGCCCTGCTGGAGTTTCCTCCTTTTCGAAAGCCTCCATGTTTCCTCGCTATTTTCTGAAATCTCCTAGTGAAGTAGGCCATGTCCTCCTCTTCACCAGAGGTATCACCTGATGTCACTTTAAGAGCTAAGGACTTGTCTTTCTTCGCTTCCTTCTTTGACGTTTCTTGATTTTTGTTCATTTCATGTGTTTGAAGGTTTCCAGTCAGGGCATCCATCTTTAGCACCTTCAGGTCTTTTTCTTTAGTAATGGCATCTACCTTGCTTGCCCAAGACTTAGGAAGGATTCAAGGAATCTTTCTAACCTGTTTAACGGGGTGAATAGGTTCTCCTAAACAACATAGCTCGTTAGTTATGGAGTAGAATCTGGTATGCATGTCATGGATAGTTTCTCCCTCTTTCATTGTGAAGTTCTCATATTGGGTAATCAGCATGTCTACCTTCGACTCTTTCACCTACTCCGTACCCTCGTGAGCAGTCTTGAAAATATCCCAGATTTCTTTTGTTGATTCCCAAGCAGAAATATGATTGTACTCTTCAGCACATATACCACACACCAGCAGTTTCTTAGCTTTGCAACTCTTCTCGATCTTCTTTCCGTCAGCCTTATCGTACTATTAACGAGTCTTTAGAATGACTCTTGTGATTTCTCCATACTTCACTTCCATTGTAGGGACGAAGGGTCCGTCCAGCACGATGTCCCATAACTCACTGTCTTCAACCATTAAGAAGGCATGCATCCTCGTCTTCCACCAGCAGTAGAACTGTCTATTGAAGTGAGGTGGCCTAGTTGATGATTGTCCTTCTTCTAGGTTCGGTGGAGCAGCCATCTTTCCATAGGAATCTCTCTTTATGTTAACCGACTAGAGAGCCCTTGCTCTGATACCACTTGTATGTATGCGTCCACTATCAGTCAATTGATCAGGTCTCTTGACATAACAAGAATAATAATGCAAGCACAAGCAGTACATAAACAACACAAGCAGTTTACGTGGAAACCCCCTTGCTCAAGGGTAGTGAAAACCACAACCTGTCCTTCCAGGATTTCAACCCAACTCTATTTCACTCAAATGGAGCAACGATTCAGATTGCAAGCTCTTGCAACCTAGGAATTTAACTCTAAATCCATTTCCCCTCAATGTAGCAACTCTACTACAAAGAAAGAACTAAGCAATAACTTTATTTCCCACTACGCCACCTAACCCTAGATGACTTAGACTTCAACTTAGCAACAACAATGTTGCCCACTAAACCAACTAACTCTAGATGATTTAGACTTCAACTAAGCAACAACAATGTTGCCCACTAACCAATTAACTCTAACTAATTTAGACTTTTCTTCTGAAACAAATAAAGATCTAATTCCTTTATAACACAGGAATAGATTTACAAAATAAGCACTAAAGTATAAATCCTAAGACAGCTAAGACACATGCAGCTCTATCAGGTCCCTATTGCTCTTGAGGAAAATACTTCTCGAAGGAGTTGTTTTTGCTTGAGTTCTTGAGTATTTCAGGAATGCAAAACTGAGGTTGTGTCTATTGAGGACAACCTTATAAAAGATAGACACAACCTTAGAGGCTAGCTACTGGCCGAGGATAATATCACACTTAAGAGCCGTGCACCAATTTCACCCACTTCTGCACTTTCTGCACTTTTTCCAGCTGTCATTTTTTCACACATTTGCACAAAGGACCATGTCCCCTTACATGATCTCTTTGTTTGTCAAATCATCAAAACTAGAAATAACAGCAACTTTAGTAAGTCTAAAATTTATCTTAGAATATTGCGAGAAATACAACCAAAGAACACTTTTAGTATTTGATACTATTAACCTTAAGGTCTGATGCTTGAGAAAAGTTGTTGAAGCAGTTATATAGTAAGGCAACAGATTGGATATTATCGGCCTAAACTGAGGATTTCACAATTTAATACTAATTGGCCTATTTAGAAGTTGAACAACAATCTCAAACCGTCCACAAGCTGCCTGTCTCTCTTCAGGTCCTCTGGATAACACGATTCTATCAAAATCGCAAACTATGCATCACTACAAGAAGAACAATACCCAAATCAAGTAAAAAATGGGCCCTTTGGGATCTGTTAGTGAAATCCAAAATTAAACAGGTCACTACGTCCCTAATAGCTCGAGGAACTAGTGCCCAGAATTTGGGCACAATCCGAACTTGATAAGCCATCCAAAATAGCCCCAATATTTACGATTCAAGAACACCCTTAAAAAGAAGAAATCGAGGTTTGGGACAAGAATTTACCATGTAATCGATCCCTCAATGCTCCACCAATGTCCCTAACGTGATGACCCAGCAAATACGAACAATTCCCACCAAGACTGAGCTCAAATAGCAAAGAAATCGAATTAAAACGTGAGGAAATAAAGCTGAAATTCGCATATATAATCTGCCAACAATGACTACAAAAGTGGTCAAGTGGCCATATAGTCGCAAAAGAGGTCGGTTTGAAGGTGGCCACTACCGCAAAGGCAGTTCAGATGACGCTTAAGTTGACACCGCAGTCTAATGGCCGCTAAAGCGGTCAGGCCAATATGATATGTGTCGCTTAAGCGCTCCAAGAGGCGCTAAAGCGACTACCATTTAAATGGTCTACTGACTGCAAAAGTGGCTACACCAGCATGTGGCACCATCCAAAAGTTGCTAAGTCCCAACGAACTCCGATCAAGTGCTCGAGATTGGTTCGAAACCCCGTGCACGCAAATAAACTAGACTATCCCACCAAATTTGATGTTCCGAACTCAATAAAGATGTTGAAACTTCCAACTGAGGTTGTTTTGACAAAAATGTGGGTCTCAGACCTAAGGCTCTATTTTTTCCAAAATCTACAAGGTAACTCAAAATGAATCTAGAATTTTCTGGACCCAAATGAAAGGTTCTTCCAGATCAAACTTGGTGTTTGGGAGCTAACATGATCATAATAATCACATTTTGAGGTCATTTGGCTGAAGTTTTGATCGAAGAGAACCGTTTAAACTTCAAGAGCTCCAAAACAAGGAAACTTGCATAAAACCCAAACGAATGACCAAGTGACTGAACTGTAGTTCCAGCAAATCATAAATGACGTTGAGTCGTTATAGGAAAGCTCTAAATGCCAAAAATAAATGAAGGCGGAGAAAATGACTTGGAGTGTCATTACAACATCCACTACTTAAAGGACTTTCATACTCGAAAGTCAAGGAGCAGGAAAAGCCTGAAGGCTCAAAAAGATAAGTGTATTGGGCGCATATGCTCTACCTGACCTTCGGACACCCTTTCAGCTCAAATAACTCCATCCCAGGATTCAATCTAGAAGAATACTCTTGAATTCACTTCTTTCGCTCCAAAACTCAAAACTAACCATCAACTCCTCCTTTTGATTCCAAATCTTGCCCAACTGCAGTGAGCTCGACTGGACACACCAGACTCAACCGAGATTGTACGAATGCCATACATATACCACAGAACATAGTAAACACAAGACAACACAAGTTGAAAACCAACCCACAAAAGGGATTATCGATTTTATACTCTGAGCCCATATCGACTAGTTACCAGGAGCATCTTAACTGTCCCGAGTCACATTGATACTCTCCACCATCATCTGAATCATGACTGCATAACCACACCATCTCAAACCTTGAAATTGAATAAGATACTCTAAGGGAAGATCATCACACGGGTGAAAAGCTACACTTTGCCCAACTACAGTGCCCTCCTTCTATCGATGAACCTTCCGAGAAACTTGAAGCAAGATGGGAGCCTATGACATTTGTGAAAGAAGCTGACGCCAAGTGCTCACGAACTACCCCTCGAGTGCAAGTCCGTCCAACCCCCACACTGGACATCATAAGTTAGTCACAACGCCAAAATCTAACCTCGCATCATGAACCATACCATAAAGTTGTTGGTCCCATGAAGTACTTTGACCACCAGCTAAAGGTGGCAGAATGGGTAATTTATAAGGATACCTATTCAAATTACCCATGTTTAATGAATTGGTTACCAAACTCATTTAAAATGGGTAAATATGAATAAAAATCATATTACCCATTTTAAAGTGGGTAATTAAATGGTAAAAAGGGTAATAAAAAAAAGTCCATTCATAACAGAAAGAAAAATGGTATTGATATTATTTTTTGGGGTGTAGGTGATCGAGAAAATTTAAGAAAAATTTGAAAACATATTAATTGTTTGGGAAGGGGGAGGGGGGCTGGTATGGTGGTGGGGTTGGAAAGGGGGGTTGGTAGGGGGGTTGGTAGGGGGGTCGAGAATTTTATCCACTTTTATTGAACTTATTCTTATCGAATCATATTTGACTCGACCCGCTCGTTTGTCACTCCTAACCCCATCCCATAGATGAATCTTCTAAGTAGATTTTCATTGTCCAACAAGGGCTAAGGTTTAGAAGCTGTAATTGAACTACACAACTCATAACCCAAAACAACAGTTTAACGTCATGAGTTTTCAACACAGCCGTTGTGGGACACAGACAAAACTAAGACACAACAAAGGATCACAATGACTAAGAGAAGTCATACTCGTAAAGTAGAACAGGTCCATACCTCAAATTCCAGAATGATGATAGCCCAACAGCATGAAACTCAATAATGGCGAACATACCTTACAGTTGGTCAGACAAGTCACCAATCAACATGCTACACATATAGGCTCAATAATCACTTCATTGACTGACAACTGGTAAACATAGCATATTAACCAACCCTTTCTCCTGAATCCCATTAAAACCTTCTACATAAACATGCCCGACCAAGCTACTGTCATATATAGAATATTTTGAACTACTCCTTCCCTAACTCGAATGAAACTATCAAGCACAACAACATGAAAAGAATAGAACCTCAACTTCGCAACCTTAGGGAATGAGAATAGGATTAAGGCATAGGAAAGAACCGATAAGCTAGATAAACAACAATAATTACAAAAGGCTAAACCACCCTTCACATAGTCCTCTCCACACCCAACATCTCTTATATTAACATAAGGACGACAAACATCGAAGGTATTCACCTAATCCAAGTGTACCAGAATAACATGAACAAAATACAAACTAGGGAGTGCTAGTCTAGCTGTCAATCAAGCAAGATTTGATACTGAACAAAACAACAATATCAAAATCAAGCAATAAAAGGTGGCAGACAATGATCCCATAGCGAGGACACTCTCTTTACAAATGACCCATCTCCCCACAAGAATGACATTCTCCGACAGCCCTAGTTGAAGGAATAACACATGCTGACAATGTTTGGATGACCAACTCACGCCTAGCAATCTCTCTAGACCAATGGTCGACCTCACCATAATCATAGCAACCTATATGGGCTAAGGTCTGGGTGAAGAGCGTTCTGATCTTCCTCGACTACCTTTACCAGACTAAGGACCTTCTCTAACATGCTTGGGACCACCCCTAGCTGACTGTACTGGGGCTCTAGAGGCATAAACATGTTATCCCTACTTCCAAAGAGGATGGCCTCTAGGAATTTTTTATAAAAGTGGACCTACATACCACACTCATAACACTTCCTATCAAACGCAACTTGTTGAGATGGTTCGATTGGAATATAATGAAATGCATGGCCCAAAGTTCAAAATAAAAACTACAGGAAACCAAACCTAAACTCTGTCCAACGTGGGCATCACAACCTACCTCAGAGCCATCTATAATCTGAGGTACTACCGCCATGAGTCTAATAAGTTGAGAGTGATGATGACTTCGACAGAGTAGTGTCCACTTTGGGGAAAGATGGTATCACTACTATACTAATAGTGGGGCCTCTTGCCACCTCCTATGTAGGTATCAAAACATGCTTACTCCATAGTCCTCGCATAACCAACCTCTTGGGAATCATAAAGTCAGTTGTTATCAAGTACTCCGATTAAAGGGAAGGGTGAACCTAATCTTCTAATAAATCCTTTCATCAAATCTTGATTCTCCCACAATATTAGCTTCAGTAAGGTACTTTAGGCCTGTAGTTGTATTTACTCAATTTTTCAGTATGTTTCTAGTTTACTCTTGCATTCTAGTGTTTTGCATTATTATATCTTGGGCCTATGTACTTCAATTTAGATCAGTTTACATACTTGACCAGTATTTTTAGCATGTTTATATATATATTCTTGCATATGCCTCATGCTCAGTACATTATGATACATCCTATTATGATGCAGGCTCGGGTTCTCAGGTTCAACCTCGTGATTAGCTCATACTGGTGCCACATCAGCGATAGTCAGGGGTGAGTCCTCATCATCTGAGGATGTTTCTTTATGCTTTTGACTTAGTTCATTATTTAGTTTTCAGCATTTTAGAGTTAGTTGGGGACTTGTCCCAGCAACTCATTAGTATTAGAGGCTTTCAGACATAGAGTCAAACTCAGCTTTTTTGGGTTGTTCCTCATTTGAACTCATTTATATTCTCAGTCAAACTCTTTTAGATTTACACATCTTTCAGTTATGCTTCCGCTTATATGGAATTATTTCAGTATGCTTGTGATATGCCAGATTCAGGGTTAGCTTGGGGTTACTTGTGACCCTGGGTCTCGTATTACGCCTAGGGGCTAGTCTCGGGGCGTGACATTTCCAAAGAATTCCCTATAGCCTCCCAAAGGTAGGACATAGACGTCTCCGTAGTGATTCTCAAGATTCTACTAGGCACTAGATCTCATACCAAGGATACTGGTGAACTTAGGCTCTGATACCAATTTATTGGGACCGAAAATCTCATATCGTGGTGGTATCTACCAACACCCCACTAGTAGGTAAGGCGAACTCATAGTCCAGAACCAAAGGTAACGAGATACCATGCGAAAGAGAAGAATGTAGAAGATGGATAACAAATATAGAAAGCAAAATGAGAAGAGAGAGAACAAAATATACATACTACACCCCAAGATCTGGTATCAGTCAGTAGTCAAGCTATTAATTACAACAGCAGTACAAAGTAAATAAAAATATATAAGAAAAAAACCATTTGAGTATACAAAATAAAAATTATTCCAGTCAAAATAGAGGGAGAATGGAAACTCTGAACGTCAAGAGCTCACCTTAAGACTCTGAGCCAAAGTTGTTGCTTATGAGAAACACGTCAACAGCGAGAACTCATACTATGATCTATGGGGTGCAGAAGTGTAGTATGAGTACCAAATAAATGGTATTCAAAAGGCATAGGCCGAATGAGCTCCAAAGATTAAAAAAAAGTATAAAAGGCAAGTAAAGAAGGAGTATATATTACAAGTCACTACGGAAGATGTAATGCACAATATAAGAAAGTAGAGATAAAAGAATATGACAAAAGAAATAGGTAATGAAGGCAAAGGAATATACTCGGAGGAACTATACCAATAACCTAATCACAACAAGATCACACTACGAAATTAACTTAACAAAGATACACTACCAGCATCCACCACGAAACATAATAACCGTCAACAGGCAGATCCAATCCAACTTAGTCTAAAAGTATTAACATAATAGAAAATCTAGGACACTTTTGTCATGCCCCAAGCCTACACCCTGGACGTGATTGGCACTCGAGAATCCTTGATGGTCCTCAAGCAAACTCTTGTCCTGGTTGGCTACTAAGAGGAAGACTAACTCAAGCATACACAAGCATTAAAATTGAAGAATTGTTTAAAAACAGTTAAATAAATCTCAAAGTTGTCTGAAAATACTGAGTATTAAATATAAAGTTTTAAATAAAACATTTGAAACTGGATACTGAAAGACTAACCAAGACTGTCTATCTATGAAATCTCTACTATATAAGGATAGGTGTCGGGAAAAGATCCACAACACCTCAAAATGCCATTACTAACAAATCATAAAACTAGAGTCCTCCGAAAGTAAGGGGGTCTCACTAAAAGTCGATGAGTGGATGATGTGATCTCAATGGATGTCAAAGACATGAAAAATTAGCATGTGTAAATAAAGGAGCGTGGAAAATATTGACACGTGTAAATGAAAGTGTGTGAAAATATGGTCACGTGTAAAAAAATATTATATTAATTAAATTATAAATATTGAATGACTCGATGTTGACAATCTTTGATATCTTTGACCGACATTATTTAAATTAATATTTCTT
>JAJOOF010010311.1:0-32725 GCA_029582545.1 Solanum lignicaule | reverse complement strand
GCGTTTACTCAGAATGTTGACCAAAGTCAAACTTAAGCCAAAATTCAAAGGTTAAAACGCCTAATCACACCGACTCACACTGAAAACCTCGGGAGTCATGTCGACCATGCTACTAGCTTAAAATGACCCTTCCGGAGCTGATGGAATCGTCAGAATTGGATTCCGATGTCATCTTCTTGAACTTTTGATAAAAAATGATCGTTCAAGGTTCATAAGCTCCAAACCACAAAAACTCGCACCAAGACCAAACGAATGACCAGGTGACCGAATTGTCAGTCCCAGCAAGTCATAAATGACTTGGGGTCGCTACAGGAACACTCTAAACGACACACAGAAGGCAAGACACAGAAATGACCAAGAGGGTCATTACAGTACTTGAGTGTGAGGATGATTAGAGTTGAGTTTAATTTTTCAAAATGAATATATGAGAACTAAGTATTCTCAAAGAGTAAATGTTTTTTACATTTAAAATGAGGGGAAACATTGATTTCCAAATGAGTTCATGGGGAGTTTTGAGTACTATCTCTTTTAAGAGAACCTTTTGTAATAATCTCAAAGTTTGGGGATGAGGAAATGTTTTTAAACATATGATCTGAGTTATAATTTGGGAGTAGTATTGAGCACCATTATGGGGATGAGTTCAAATAACTCAAAGTCTTCATAAACCATGTAGCCAACGTGGGTAGAAAATGGTCATACTTTTTAGATGATTGTTTATTGATTTTAAGCATAACTTAGTGGATGCACTTAGTTGAAGATGTCTTATACTCTGGCAAGGTATAAGACAGTTCTGACAACGTGGGCGAGACGTTGATCATCACATAGCTCATAGTGATGGTTGTCGGTTAGAGAATCTTTCAAATTGAGTATTTTGTATCTTTACATACAAATAAGAGTTTTATTGTATTTTAAATACATTGAGTTATAAATTAGTGTCTTAACAACTTTCTTTGTAATGCATCTTATTATTGCTTTTATATTGAACTGAGTTGAGTATTTCTGAGTTCTTGAGTATCTTTGAGTCTCTTGAGTTGAGTTGAGTTAAGGTAAGTATGGTTTCCTTTTATCAATCCAAGCTTATAGATTATGTTCAGTGTTCCTCTTACATGCTCGTACATTCAATGTACTGATGTCATTTGACCTGCATTATTTTATGATGCAGATACATGTAATCAGGATCAACAACCGGTGCTCCGTTGATCCATTCGAGTTCCAGCTAGACTTGGTGAGCTCCTTGTTTTCCGGAGGGTTTCACATTTAGTTTACATTTCAATTTTTGTTTATTAAGATGGTGTGGGTCTTGTCCCGATATCCATCTCAGTTAGTAAAGGCTTCATAGATAGACAATCGAGTTTTGAGAAGTATGTTTCAATTCCATTGTTGACGTTCTAGACTTGAGTTGCCTCTTTGGCCAGTGAATATTTTATTTAAAATATTCTGAGTATTTATTTTGAGATTGTGAAAGTTTTACTTTTGAGTTCACATGTTGTTAAGCAAGTCTTCCGCTGAGAATTGAGTCAGGCAAATGGTTCACTTGGGGCCAGAAATAGTTCTCGAGTGTTGGCCACGTCCGGGGTGTAGACTCGGGGAGTGACAATTTCAATTGGATTCATCCCCAATTGGATTCTTATCACGAGGTCACCCCAATTTCACACACTTAAATGAATTTTTAACTTTTGCACATAATTTCATAAAGTACTCATAACTTTTGTACAAAACTTCAATGGATGAATGATTTGATGTGTTGAAACTCAAATTTAATTTTCCATAAATTTAGACAAATATCTAACTTCACACATACGATTTATCATAGTTTGGATCAAGTTACATGCATTTTGCTTAGTTCAGTGTGACCCAAACTTATGAAGTATTACACTAAGCCACACTAAGAAAGTTTGAAATAGGGTTTTGAAGATGAGAGTGAAGTGGGGTGTGTCCATTTATGTGAATAAATTCATATGCATGTTGGGAAGATCAACTACAGAAGTCATCGTCTTTTGAATATACTAGTGAAATATAGAATAATGAAGAGAGACTTACATATGATGTTCATTGATTTTTAAAAAATCCTACAATAAAGTCCCAATAAAGGTCCTATGGAGATACCTATATGGTACAAATGTTTTGTGGCCTACATTAGGGAATTTAATGACATGTATGACATAGACTCAAAAACACTTCTTAATTGAGATATTATTGCTCTAGGGATTATCTCTTTATCTGTTTTTATTTTCCTTGGTGATTGATAAATTGACACGGTATATTTAAGGCAATGTGTCATGGTGTATGTTATTTGTAGATGACATAGTACTGATTGATGAGACTTGTGACAAAGTTCACACTAAGTTGGAGGTTTGGAGACATACCTTGGTGTTTAAAAGGTTTAGGTTGAGTAACACCAAAAAAACAAAATATTTGAAGTGTAAGTTCAGTGATGCAACAACATAAGTCCAGCGTGGAAGCAAAATTTGTTGACCATACCATCCCCTAAAAGAACATTTCAAGTATCTTGGTTTTTTAATCCAAAGAAACCAGAAGATCGATGATAATGTTACATATCATGTTGGTACGAATATATGACATGAAGACTTGCATCTAGAGTCTTGTGTGATGAAAATATACCACCAAAACTTAGAGGTAAGTTCTTATCACGATCCAGACCGCCATGAGTGACATCCACCAAAAACTTTAAAATAGTCAAGAATAGGGGATGCAACCCCAAACCAGAAATCAATAAACTAAAAATATTTAAGTCCGAACAGATGATTAAGACATAGAAGAATCCATAGCAGCTCGAAAGAATATCTTACCTTTTGATTCAAATAATGTCGGTCTCACAATTGTGATCTCGTAGTAGCTGCCTGAATATGTTATGTATTCAACAAAGAAAGAGCAAGTGCAGTATCAATACACAACCACAGTTTATTGGTAGGATCATTGGCCAGTTCCAAAGATATGAATGTAAACATAAAACCAAAATATAGTAATACAAGCCAACACGTATATCAATGGGTCACAACATACATAGACTCTCAGTCAAAACTTTAGACTTAGCAAACCCATGAAGCATACCCACATGATCACAACAACACATACCCGATACTCATGAAACCCACACACAAACTGTTAATGTACTAGCGTGGCACCTAAACAAACCAAATGATATTCTCTATCAGGCGTGATATTCGTGCCAGCGGTAAGTACATACCTCGCCTGGTATTTGAGCCAATCATTAGCAATCTATATCAACGCAGTACCCGAGCGAACTAACAATCACAAATAACATGCACAATCGCACTCGTAATGAACAGTCATACTTGAAGTCACAAGTAAATTAAACAGGTTCACTACATGAGATTTATCAACATGATGTCATTTTATATTCATCCCTTGTGTTTGCCCATATGAATTGCACAAGTAATACTACATAGCAGTTAATATGCACATGTCATATAACTTGAAAAACAAACAACAATCACCTATCTCGAATCAAGCCTTGAAAACTCTAAAGAACTTAAGTTTTGCCCTTTTGTAATGTCTTGACTTGTTATAGGTCTAAAATAATAACAAAACATGATAATCAATGAACAATGACCTAAAAATAACTGGATTATATTGAAATCCTAAACCCCAAACCATTTCCATGATCATCCTATCCAAATCCGGCCTTCTTTCATCATTAATTCAAGTCAAAATCCTCCCCTAAGAGTACCATCATAGATTCAAAGGCTTAAGAATCAAATTACAAGTTAGGGGAGTAATTAACTTACCTTTACCTAAGAAAATTAGTGGAAAACTGAAGAAAAATGCCATAAGTCACCCTTTCATTTCCTAAGAATGAAATTGCGGAATAATGAGAGGTTTTAAGACTTTTCTTGCATTAATTCATGACGGACCCGTTATACCGGCCACCAGCCTTCTATAGTGTCCCCACCATAACGGTATTCCACCATTTATAGCGACTTGCATGTATACAGAAACTCATAAATCTTCCTCAAAGTCCTCATTTCGCAACACACCCTTGAACCTTGATGTTCTTAAATAACTCTTTCACGCTGAGTTCAATAGCAGGAGTTCTACTCACCCAAATTCACTTTTAAAAAGTCCTATGGACTCCTTAACTCCTTAGCTAAAAGAAAATTCATCCGATACTTAAATGTTAACCCGTCCCTTTCTCCAATTTCCCTGGACCCCACCTTGCTCAAATTTCATCTAAGACTGACTTAGCCTAAAATTTTCAAATCACTATTCAAAAAAAATTCTTACCCCAATTGTTTCACCATTGGTCTATCCATAATGATCGAAAGGGATCGTTACAGTTCTACATAGTAATGGTTACATCAACCTTGTTGTATGAGCGGAGAGTTAACCAATCAAGAACTTTTATATTTAGAATATGCATGTTGTAGATGTATGAATGTTGAAATGGATGTGTGGATATACTTAGAGATATAATATTATAAATGAAGATATTAGAGATAATTTGAAAGTGACCTCTATGGTGGACAAGATGAATGAGGCGAGATTGAAATGGTTGGGCATCTGAAAAGGAGATGCATATGCTATAACGATGAGGTGTGACGAGTTGGATATGATGGGAATGATGAGATGTAGATATAGGCCATTTTTTTTTTGGAGAAAGTGATTAAGCAAAACCTGACACAAATGCAACACTCTAAGGATATGACTGACACAAATGCAACACTCTAAGGAAATGACCTTAGATATAAAGACATATAGGTAGCAAATTATAGTAATATGTTGGTCGGTAGTTAAGGGTTATCACGCTTTTTAATTTGATGGGATTATGCTTGGTAGTAGTTTAGAGCACAATGTATGTTGTAGTATTAGCCTTATTCATATTTGTTACCATATGACGTTGTTACTATTCTTTCTGTATTATTTATCTTGCTTTGTGTATTAGTTGTCATAATTTTTTCATTGACATATTTCTTTGTTTTTGTTACAATGAGTTATAGTTCCACATTGGTACGATAATAGATTGGTGGTCTATTTATATGCACTTGGGCGGTCTTCCCCTAATAAGTTAACTTTTGAGGTTAAGTTAGATCCATGTACCAGATCTATACATGGTATCACAACAAGATCTGTCACCATTTAGACTCCCGATTTACGCTTCTGTTGATCTTGGGAGTGAATGTGATATTAGAGTAAGTTAGAGTCCCACATTGATTAAGAAATGAACAGGTGGTGGAAACTATCAAGCTGGAGTACGGTATGGGCAGAGGGAATTTTCGGTGGAGCGATGAAATGCGTAGAGATCGAAAAGAACACCAACGACGAAAGCACTCTGCTGGGCCGACACTGACACTGAGAGACGAAAGTGCTACTGTCAAAATGTTGAATTTCTTTTTTTACACTGACGCAGATGATTTCCCCTAAGGCACCGATGGACCAACACCTTCGTATGTATATCACCTGAATTTCTTGATTCACGACGTCGAGCATTTGCACTTTAGAACTGGGACTGAGACACGACCTGGACTCCCACGGGGAGGGGGGGGCAGCAGTGGGGAATCTTGGACAATGGGCGAAAGCCCGATCCAACAATATGGAATGTCCTACTCCTACCTGAGCTTTTCGATCAACCAATCCCCTATTTCAGGGACATCTGTGTTAGGTAGGCCCATGGATCACTGATTAGCCAACTCGTGTCTGGTGATCTGCTTATAAACACTTGAGCAATTCCCTCCTTATGAGCTACATAAAGTGTGCATGTACTATATTTGTCCCATATTGCGTTTGTGAGATTCATATATTGTAACTGTTGTATCATAACGTACTGCGTTTGTGAGAGCCACATATATTGTTCATGTTGTATCATAACATATTGTGTTTGTGAGATTCATATATTGTTACTGTTGTATCATAACATATTGCGTTTGTGAGATTCATTTATTGTTATTGTTGTATCATAACATATTGCGTTTGTGAGATTCATATATTGTTATTGTTGTATCATAACTTTTAGAGAGAAGTATTGGAAACACCCCTGAATCTGGTGCAAATTATTAATTTCGTTCCCAAACTATTGACAACCTTAAAAACATCCATCTACTTGTCTAACTAAACTTACATACACCCCCGATTTGCTACATGAAATAGCATGTGGTCTCAAACTCTTGTAATAGCATGAAGTTCTTAATAAAAAATCGAAAAAAGTGTTGAAAATACCCCTAAACTGGACTATAATTTAAGATTGTATTTTACTCATGTTGCAAGATTGGATGTGTATTTAAGTTTAATTAGTCAAATTAAGGAGTGTTTTTACAACGGTCAACAGTTTGAATATGAAACTAATAATCCACACCCACTTTAGAGATATTTTTAATATTTCTGTCTAAATTTTTATGAGTAGGAACTTGGAAAAATATTTTTTTTCTTTTAAGAGTAGCGTGAAGGAACACGTGATATTGTTGGATGACCCAAGACGGTCGACGACTTCTTTTGTTTTTGTTTTTGTGTGCAAAGAATCAAATGCGAATGGAGTCCAACGCAACCAACCAAGGGTCACACACTTTTCTCGTTTTCTTCTTCTTTTCTTCTGGGAAAAAGCCATCATTTGCCCCCTCCCCACCGCAATAGCGCTGCTTGCATTTCTTACCTAATTTATCACAAAAAAAAGAAGAAAGAATCATATACAGAGGTCAAGAAACTTGCACAGTTTTCTATTTGGGAGAGAGAGAGAAAGAAGATCTTGGTTTACCTAAATCTCTCATGGAACAACTTGTGAACTTCATTATTCGACCCCCAAGGTATGAATTGATAAACCCTTTTCGAGTTGACCAATTTTTTTTGCTATTTGCAATTGCTATGATATGTAAATATGTTTGTTTTTGTTTTTCTGTTTGTAAAGTTTGAATCTTTTTCCCAAATTCTGATGTGGGTTAGTTCGAATTTGATGTGGGGGGTTTTCTTTTATGGCAATTGCAGATGTGGGGCTCTTCTTTTTTATGGTTCTATTTATTGTGCTGCCTGTTTAGGTTTGTTGATCTTAGGAGTTATTATGTTGTACTTCATGTGCTAAATGGGTAGGTGTAAATCAATGAGTTGTGGATTTCCTTTAAAAGTTTGGAAGTTCTGGCAAGGTCATTAGTTTGTCTTTATTTTAGGGTGTGATATTCTTTTGACATTTGAAAATGAAGTGTTCTCATCCAGGAAATGAAAATTCTGCAGTAATTTAGGGAAATTTGCAAAATGTTGTCTTTCCTCTTTATCTTACATTGGATAGTGCATGTTTTGATTGGAACCCGTATCGGAACTAATGACTGTGTGTAAGGTATGTTTCTGTAGTTTGGACTTTGGAGGTGTCTCTTAATATTGCTTTTCTTGAGGGAATCAACTTAAAAAAGCTACATTCGTGTTATTTATGAAATGCAAACATGTTGGGTAGGTGATGAGGACTTCATATTTAGTAAATTATATCCATCTCATATAGTGGGAATCCTCTTTTCGTTTTACGAAATTTCTTTCTGAAATTTTGTATCTCTTCCACGTGCCAATTTTCTGTAGTTAATTCTGGACGATTTCTGGCTCCAAGAATCTAAAAGAGGAGATATTTCTTAGACTTAGGGTTCTGATTCATCCATGTGGTACACGATAAAACTAACTTTGGAAAGGATATTTCCAGAAATAATCTGGAGAGATTTTTGCTTGTTATGCACTGGGAGTCAGAAAGGCGCTTGAAGCAGCGAGATATCTGTTTCTACGCAAGATAATTGAGGTTACTACCATCAGTTATCTGTCAGAAGCAAAAAGTTTTTTTGATTTCCTTATAACATAATATGTCTTGACAACTTATGTATACCTATATTCTTCTTCCAATCTCTTGAACTATAACAGATGTAAATCTGAAACTAAAGACCCTACTTCCTGTGGATTGCAGGGCTGAGTATGACCCTAAAAATGATCTGCTTGATGAAGAATTCATGCTTAAAGGGAAATGGTACCAAAGGAAGGATCTGGAGGTGAGTACATTGGTAATTAATAGCCTATTGTTTTCAATAAAATTTAGGTCTCTGAATTACTTCAATGTTTTATGTACTCATAAATAGACTCTGTTTCTTTACCCTTGTTCACGCGTGTTCTTCATTTGACTTAGTCTTTGTTAGCAGCCAAGTAATGAATTGGAGAACTAATATGAGACAGTCGATGCTGGACAACCAGAAACTGATCTAGAAGTATATTTATAACCTATCAAATAGGTTGAAAGTGTATCACGTGAAGACACATCTAGTATTCTATGGGAGTGAATGAAAATGAACCAAGTAGAGACATCTAATATTCTATGGGAGCAAAAGAAAGAATTATAGTCAGCTAATCAATTCTCAGGCCAATGTGTATTCAAATATAAACTGTTTGTTCATAAGACAACAAATGCAAGCAAAAATAATAGCTGACACTTTTACTTTGTTAATTTGACCAACTGAAAGAAAAATCTGTATGATTATTTTGTAGTATCAATATCTTAGGAAATGTGTTAAATCCCTTTGCTCTTTATAATTAGGGTGTAGAAACTTCCTTCTTATCTTTCCAGTTCAAAATAATAATAATTTAGGGTGTAGAAACACTGAACATATAAGAGGTATGTTATTCTCTAGCCTCCGCTAGAATGATGTATTGAGAAGCAACAAGACAATTGTTATAAGTAATTCCCATTGAGGAACACGCGTTATGGAGAAAATTCATAGCAGAGAAATGCTGTTTGCAGCTGGGGAATGGAGGATCAACCAAATCATGATGCCAAATTTAACTGTCTTATGGAAACACATAATGAAGGATTGGGAGACTTCTACTGAAACATCTAGTGTGAAGTGTGTAAGGGGGCAAGAATTAACTTTTGGAAACACAGATTGTCTGATGACTTCCTTATGTGGCGTTCTCCTAATAATCTTCAGCATATCGTGCCACACGGAGAAAGCACAATATGAGACCTTAGAGTCTGAAGAATTTGCTAGAATGGGGAGAAAGAGGAGCTTAATGAACTTTGGTTCAATTTTTAATGTCAAAAAAAAAAAAAAACTTTAATTCAATTTTCTTTGTAAAAATAGAGGAGCTTAATAAACTGTTCAAGTCTTACATACAAGCTAAAGATTTCCCCTACGTAAAGAAATAGTAGGCATAGACTGAACCAATTAGGGGCAAATTCACAGGTGAAATTTTATTTACTTGTGGCTGTTGAGAAGGGATGAAGATACTTCCCTTATTCATCTTTGTGGATCTCCAAAACTCCCTGAAAAGTTTGCTCTTTTTCATGAATAATTGCTTGAGGAGCAATTCTAAGCAGTGAACATAAGAAAAAGAAACATTCTCTGCATAATTTGGTGCTTAATGCATACAAGGACCCATGAGAAGAAGTAAATAATTTGTTACCCCATTGCTCCATAGCATATCGGTTATGGTGTGCCATATGGAACATGTCTCGAGTGGAATAGGCGAGACCAATAATGCAAAAACTGTCAGAGAACATTAGCAGGATGTAACTGTGGGAGATAGCTCCATTCCTGATCACTAGGACTATATGGAAATAGAGAGTCATAACTCATAAGTGCATTTAAGGACCTTGGGCCCAACTCAACCCCGAAATCTAGATCATGGGGGGAGGATTGCCCAAGACCATGTAAGGAGACAAGGACCAATCTCACCAATGAGGGACTCCAACAATATTGTCTTTCTACCTTTCTGATGCAACCTGATCTTTGTAAATGGTGTAGATTCCAGTTAGCAATCGCAGAGATTTGCACAATCTGTAACTTTTAAAGCATTATCTTAGTGTTGTTCATTTTTTCTATAAAATTTACCTTTATCATAAAAATGTCTTTGGATGAAGATTCTCCACCTTTTTGGAAATCTTATTTGCAAGATTTTTCTTTTCAATCACTAAAATAACTTATCTTGTAACTTAAGAAGTCACTCCACAAGGTGTTAGATGGATACCTTAGATTGGAAAAAACACTAGAGCTTTAGAAGGCAAAGTCGATCTTGCAACTTTGTACGACTGCACTGCCATTTTCGTTATTTGAGTATAACACCACTACTTGTATAGATGATTAGGTGGAGTTTGTAGAAGTTAGAAAGAACTTTAATGTAGAACTCAGTTTTGTCAAAGGCTCATTTGAGGCACACTTAAACCTTGAAGCTCAGGGAGGGCTCTTCGCGTCGTTTCTATGCTTTAGTTTAGTCTAGGGCCACTAGGCACTAAGGTGTGTGCCTCAGTGCACGTGAGTTCTATCTTGAATTGAGTACCTTATTAATTGTTAAGGAAAACATTATGAATGAATTTGTTACCTTAATGAAGTTCTGTACCAGAATCCTAACATTGTATTAGTACTGCAGAGTTCTATGATTCTTTCTTATATTGAAGTCAAGCGAGCCCTCAATGTATATATGTACATGGTTTTATGACAAGTAGAGTTTTTTAGAAAATCAGCCGACCGTAAGTTAAGTTTAAGAGGGTTTTTTCCTTCAACTGTTTTTTTCTATTGGCAGTTGAAAGTTTGACATTTATTATGACCACTTTTAGACAAGATCAGACTTTTCTACTTCCCTATAGCCATATAATGAAAGAATTATTTTTCTCAAAGAACATTAGGTGACTTTTTCCCATCTGCGTAAGTTTTGGTGAGCAGAGTAACCCGTACCTATGCTAGGTACCTAGTGAACTGGTCGAGGTGCACAAAAACTAGTTCGAATACCACCTTCATAAAAAAAAAGTGAAAGCTTTTTTCCTTAAAATGATTTTTGTAGCATCTCTACTTATTTGTTATGTAGACTCCGGCGATTTGTGTGGTTACCTAATACAAAAGCAATATGCTTTTACTACTGTTACTGGACCAAGCTCGTGAAATGGACTGCTGTAAGACTTGAGCTCATAACCTTTATAGGGGCTCTATCATGATGAATTGTGTGACTACCATATCGGAGCGTTTAAGATGATGCAGAATTTTTTCTTACTTATTACATACTCGTCAGATCATTGCTAATCTTCTTGAACAGTTTACCTAATGCTTGACTTTCGAGTTTTTATCTAGTCATTTTAGATTTAAGGGCCTTGCTGTTTTTGCAGGTTAAAAATAGTAGGGATGATGTTCTTAAATGTAGCCATTATATGCCTCTTATTCGTCCAGAAGGAAAGCCGCTACCTTGTGTGATATACTGTCATGGGAACAGGTTAGTGAAGGTTAAGTAGCACTCTTCCCACTGTGATGCTAGAAAATTACTGTACGTTTCCTCATGCAGCAAGTATATGGAGAAGTTTTATTATTTTAATATGACTCCATTTAAGATTTTATTTTTTCACTTAGTTGTTTTGGATGATTCTTTGGCAGCGGGTGTAGAGCAGATGCCAGTGAAGCTGCTATTATATTATTGCCATCAAACATCACTGTTTTCACCCTTGACTTTTCTGGATCTGGACTTTCTGGAGGAGAGCACGTTACGTTGGGGTGGAATGAAGTGAGTAGATGATTATTCTATTTGAGTTCAAGTGAAAAATAATGCCTTAGGTTTTGGTACTATTGTTGGCGTTGTTTATGTATTTCTTTTCCTTCTTTTTATTACAAGTCAGGATTCTTCACACTTTTCTTTCTCCAATGTTTACAAATATGGTGGAGGCAACATAAATGGATAATTAAAGTGAATATTATTTTTTTCAAAAAAATATTAGGCTTGATAAGTTGGTTAAAATATGTTCTGCTTTATTTTCTGTTTCTCAAAAAAAAGTTCTGCTTTATTTTCTACTTGTATTCCTTCTTTTTTTGTTTGTTGCGTGTTAGTGGATTGAAGTTTGCTGTCCCTTTCTTTCAGTGATTATTCATCGTTTTTCCAAATTATAATGCATGTTACTAATAATTTGTTCTAATTATATATTGGATGAGTTTTTGGTAAATGTTCTTCCATGCCCTAGTTTGTGGATGGTGGAGTTGGAAATCTCTGATGCAAAAAGAATATAGAATTTGATTGTTTAGCTGAACCTATGTTGTTATGGTGGATGTTATTTCAAATAATGCTCACTGAATGGATGGTGGTGATAAAGCGAGGACTATGGCGTTGAATTCTTATCTTGTATAAACTTCACCTTCTTTTTCCAAGAAAATAAAAAAATGGTCCCTTATGTTTGGGTGTAGGTTCAATGTAGTTCCTTGAATATATTCCTAAGAACTTTTGGTCCTTTAAGTTTTCCAAAAGTGAGCATTTTGGTCTCCATCAAATACTTAACAAATTGTCTTTTAAATTGACGTGAACTGTGAAATGAGAAAACTCACATGTGAGGTGAAATTTCTACTATTTTTGGTCTATTTTCTAGAGTCCGGTGCTGTTTTCTGAGGTGCAACTTCTGCTATTTTTGGTGCCTAGTGCAGTTTTTGTGTGGTGATCCTGGTGGTTAAATCTTTTTTTTTTCCCCAGTTCCCTTTATATCTAACAAACAATGTTTGTTAAAATATCTAACGGAAACCAAAAGTGCTCTCTTTTGGCAAACTGAAAGGACTTAATCTGCCCAGGAGTATATTTAAGTGACTATTTTGAACCTATCCCAAACACAAAGGACCATATTTGTCGTTACTATTATTATTTTTTCAAATACTTTTCTTCTTTCCCCCTTCTACTCCCTGGTATAAGCAAAAGAAGATGGAGAATATTTTCCTTACATGCTCTTACTTCTTTTCTCTTCACACCCCAAGCTGGGTGGGTGGGATGACTGTGGAGGAGATTTGGGGGGTGGGGGGAGGTGTTATGTTAATTCTGAGCCATGATTTGTGTCAGAATCTTTTACTTCTACTGGGATGCTTTGTTGAGTTACTTCTTGTTGCAAACAACTGCCTGCTGCTGTTCCTTCTACTAGTAAGGTTTTTTGACATTTTTTGCCTGTTTCTCAGAAGGACGATCTCAGAGCTGTGGTTGAATATCTGCGGACAGATGGCAATGTTTCTTTGATTGGCTTGTGGGGCCGTTCAATGGGTGCTGTTACTAGGTAATCTGATTTCCTTGCTTTTATGTTGATCATGCTGCCTCATGTGCACTGCTTTGCTTTTAGATTCTTTGCAGCAGGGATGGCTATAGATTACAACAGGTGGATCATCAGTGTGTTATTGGTGCTCCAGTGGCAGGAGTTGATGTGCCACTTTTCTTTTGTTTTTTTGAATGGACTACAGAAAAATGTTGCTACTTTTTATTGGATTACGACAGAACATTGTTTTGTGGACATAATAACTTTTGTTTTGATGGTCAAGTGGCCATATAGCGTCTTAAAGAGGGACTGGTATCTTGTAGCAGACCCTAGGTGAAGGGGTAAACTCGCCAGATTGAGTTGAAGAGAGTATTTAATTTTTTTAATGAGCTGTAGCAGTGAGCATGGAGTTAGCATCTTGATCTGGCAAGCATAATAGCTTATTATGAAGTTAAGGATTAGGGGAAAAGTATCTAGATCCTTACTCATTGAATAACCTGCTGGTCATCCGAATTGTTGAACAACCAGGGAAATATAAGGCTTGGAGTTGCTTTCCTCAATTTTAATTTCTTGAACTAATATGAGACACTGGTGGAGTTTTTTATGTTGTTGTAGTACTGTATGTTGCGTATCAGATGGCCCAGAAGGAAAGTGTCACATTTATAGATATCGAACAATTGAAGGCATACCAAATCCACAACAGGGGAGAACATTGTTTAGTTGTAGTTCTTTGACATCCATAACAGGCCATTCTGGTATATGATTACTTTGACCAGAAGTTTGTGCTCCTAGTAAGATGTATTTAAATTCAAAATGTCTTGTTCTAAGATGTGGTCAGGTTTAGGGAGCCAAGCATGTGCGTATAGGTCTTAGCAGTGTTATTAAAGTCGAAAAGCGCAAAAGAGCTCTAAGGTCTGTGGGGGCTTTAAGTGCAAAGTGCAAATAAAGCGTGGGCTTAAATGAAAAAGGCGCAAAGGGAGAAAAAAATACAAATGTATATGTTTAGTCCAAGACTAATAATTATAAACATGAATGACAAATATATGACTAAAGAAATAGAAAAAAAATTATGATAAAGTGAAACATCAATTGTTTAGTGTCACTTCTTCATAAGAGGCTCATTGGCAAGGGGAAGTTTGTCTTAGAACCTTGATGACGACACTGAAGTGCACATAAAGCGAGGCGAAGCGCTCAACACGTTTTGAGCCTCGCTTCAGGGCTTAAGCGCGCCTTTGACAACACTGGGTCTTAGGCATTCACAATCTTAGTCATAGGTGCATTGTGAGTCAAGTTAATGGTTGAGACGTGAAACATGTCAAATCTCCCAAAACATATTTAATTAATGTGTTTTAGGATCACATAATTTGTATTACTAAAACATTTAACATGTCGCAAAACATACGTAAATTCAATATTTTAGGATCAGAAATTTGTATTACAAAACCATTTATCACACCATTCATGTTGCCTTTAGCTCAAGAAAGGTTTGGTTGGCCAAACGTAGTAGTTGTGTCGATAACAGGTGATAGTCAAAATTGGTCATGATATGCAAAGTTATCATTAGATGAGAATTTTATTTTTGATTAGGTATATCAAGAGAAGATGGGATGCTTTGTGCGCAAGATTGTCTTCAAATGGAAAGTGTTAATATTACTTTGGAGAACGGTTTTCTTTTTCTGGATAGCTAACACATGGGGTAATCAGTTTGTCTTGATATCCGAGTGCATGTGCATGCAACCTCTCTACCTCTTTGTTTTCTGTATTATCTATACCTATAACATTGTGCTTCAGTGGCAGCAGTATTGAAGTGACTGACTTAAATATCGATTTTGCAGCCTCATGTACGGTGCTGAGGATCCATCCATTGCTGGAATGGTTTTAGACAGTCCCTTCTCCGATTTGGTTGATTTGATGACGGAACTTGTAGACACTTACAAAATACGGCTGCCCAAGTTCACCGTAAAGTTTTATAGTTGAAATCTCTGTTGCAGATTGAAATTTACTTTGTGTTCTTTTCTTGGGTTATTCTCAAATTTTCTCTTTGCAACTAAAGGAGTGTGGCCTCCTTTTCTTCTTTCTCCTAACTCATTACTCTTTCTAAACATTCTCCTTTTCTGTTATTTTTAGGTGAAATTTGCAATCCAATATATGCGCAGAGCAGTTTTAAAAAAGGCAAAGTTTGACATAGCTGAGTTGAACACAATTAAGGTATTTCCTTTGGGAAGTTTTTTTATGTATGAGTTTTGATGATATAAGCTTTTTCTTTTTGATGTTTGAAAACGTTCAGCAATTGATAAATGAACAGTGTTTAAGTGAAGATATTGTAGGAAATTTTCCTAACCAGTTTCAGGTTTTTGTGTGGGTGCATTTTCAGAAGTGACAGTTCATTTTATTTTTAGCACAATTTTGTTTACCAATTTTGATCTTTTCTTAACGCTAACTTTTATGTAGGTTGCAAAGTCATGCTTTGTTCCTGTTTTACTGGGTCATGGTGTTGAAGATGATTTTATACAGCCCCATCATTCAGATCGTGTATTTGATGCTTACATGGTAATTGTCTAATTTATCCCTCCCCCCCTCCGGAGAAAGGACTAAAAGGAAAAAAATGGATAATTTTTTTCCTCTGTTCTTTTCTCTACATATCTTATGTGTTTGAATGCATTTCTAATGTTCCTTATTCTTCTTGAAGTAGATGCATAGGTTTGGACCGTTAATTCCTTTGTATGTTCCTATGTATATTCTATCCGATACACTTGCATTGTTATCTGTGAAGTTGAATACACTAAAGCAATATGACAATATGTTCTCTCTTGAACATTTGTACTGTATGAAATTGATTTGCAATTTGTTGGACATAAGATTTCAAGCAGTTCTCTTTTGTTTTTACATTACTTATCCTTGTAAGTGGTCTTTATTGCTGTGTTCCCACATATGGCGTATGCCAGTATATCCCATCTATTTTTTTGGTTATTGTACTTTTAATTTTGGCAGGGAGACAAGAATATTATAAAATTTGAGGGTGATCACAACTCTCCGCGCCCACAGTTTTATTTTGATTCTATAAGTATCTTCTTCAACAATGTTTTGCAACCACCAATGGATGAAGCTGGTGCTGCATTCTTTGACATGCCACGAGATTATTTTGGCAAGGTATAGTTCTACCAATATCCATGTCATTGTTGATTCAAGTGTGAGGAACTGCTGAGTTAGTCTCATAAAACTCACTGGATTTGAATTCTAAATTATTTCCAGGGCAGTTGGAGTACAGTCCATGAACTGGACTATATGGATGATGTCCATGATGGTATTACTCTTCTGTTCTCTTTAATTTGCCGCAGGTGTTTCGTTTGCTTCAGTTTCATCTTAGAAAAGGAAAAACAGGGTTTATTCTGAAGTTTCACGCCATACAACTATCGGGTGTGATACATGTTTAATTTGTTATCAGTTGCAGCTGCACCAACTAGTAGCACCGAAGATGTAATAAAGCAGGTTCGCTCCAAAAGACCCATGAGTCGGATAGAGGTAACAGAAAAACCTTCCAGTTATTGCTTTGATTATTGGTAAAATAGATTGCACGAGGTCCATTAGATTATGGGAAGATCCGGATTTTTAAGAGGACAAACTCAAGCATTGGAAAAGAAATTTATATGCGGCCACGTTTGCTTGAATTCCTTGTTCAAGTTGAAAAGGAGTATGGGTGAAAATGTGTAGTTACCGAATGCTGGAGACACAACTAAATACAGGGAAAAGGATCAATTTGTCCCTTTACTATGCTAAAAGGATCAATTTTACCCTCTGTTGTACTATCTGTACGAAAATACCATTGCCGTCACCTAAATGGTTAAAATATACCCTTCCTCCGTTAGGGTTGTACAAGGGGGACACTCAATCCCATGTGGCACTTACATTTTGATGAGGTGGACGCCACGTGGTATACCACCTCAACACTCCAACCCATTTTAACCTCCTTTCTACTTGTTCTTGCATGAATATGTCTCATTTGTGTGAACTTTATCTACATTAGTATGAGGCCAAGGACGAAAGTCCAACTAACCTGGCTGATGATAGAGGTTAGCTCAATGCCTAGATGTAGATTATTGTACCCAGTACGTATTTTTTCTAAATTATTTCAGTTGGGAATTTGAAAATAATAATAATATGGATTTGAACAAATTAGCTGATTAAGGAAAGAAAGGATTAATCCCAAAACATGGGAGCGATGAGAAAATCCAAAAACCGTTGGGAAGTATACAAATTAGCTATGCAGCTAAACCAAAGTGCAGAATCATTGAGCTGTGGTGAACTTTAGCATCTCTATGAGTAATGAAAAATCAAAGGTATCATCTGTTACAGTGAAAAGTTGAGGGTTAAGAATTTAAGATTGATTTTTCTTGTTTCTGATCAAGTAATGGACAATGAATGATATTACAGTTAACAACAACAACAACAATATCCACAACTGGGTAAGGTGAGGGTAGTGTGTATGTAGATCTTAGCTCTACCTTACGGAGGTAGAGAGGTTGGATAGACCCTCAGGTCAAAATATAGAAAGGTTGTTTCCGATAGACTCTTGGCTCGAAGACAACAATTCAAAGCAGTTTGGAAAGCATGACAAATAATGAGTAAGCATGGAGAACAATAAGGAGGTGAAGAAGCTATGGCAAAAATAAGGAAAGCAAGACAACATTTTGCAATAGGGACAGTAGTAACAACAAAAGAATCTGATAACCTTAGTACACGGAACAATAGATAATAATAGAAATCGAAGAACAAAATACGAAGAGAATTATACTACTACTATTGGTATTGAAAACTAAGAGAAAGGTTTGTTACTAGTAGGGTTTATGTATAAATCTTAAAGGAACCAACCAAAGGTAGTAATTTGAGCGGAAGAAAAAACAAGAGAGAGATCAATAGAGGAAAAATGGCCAAACGGAGAGATCTTTGTTATTTTTAAAGATGTCTCAAACAAGTTGTGGTGATGAACATAGGACTCATATGGGAGGCAGTTAAGGGACCAAAGTGCGACCAACATGTTGAAGCACTCCTTATGGGTTATGATAGCCACACGATTGGATGATATTAATGTCATCATAGCTGATTAAGGAGGAAATATGTTTTTCATACAATGTGTGAGATAAAGGGTAAAAATTGCTTTATGATTATTGGTAGTGCAAGTGGTGCTATTGTGGTGAGTTCATACTTGGTGAAGAAGTTGGAACTTACAATGCATCAAACACACTTTCTTAAAAGCAATAATGGTTGAATGGTTTTGATGACCTTATGCTGACTAAGCAATGCATTTCTTTCACCATTGTGAGATATTATGATAATGTTTTTTTGTGATGTTATTCCAATGCAATATTGTCATATCATGCTTGGGCATCCATGACAATTTAATAGGAATGCAACTCATGATAGGAGAAAGAATAGAGTTTCTCTTGAGCTAAATAGGAGAAAATATGCACTTACACTTTTAACTCCATCACAAATTTATGAAGATCATAAACGTTTTGAGCAAACAATGAAGTTTTTTGAGAGAAGAATGAAAGGAGTAAGGGAGTACATGTTGACATCCCAAGAGCGAAAAAATGAGAGTATCTGTTGTATGAAGAGAATGTGATGTCAAGTGTAAAAAAAGGAGGAAGAGGATCATAAGATAGAAAAAAGGGAGGGATGATCATGAGATTGAGAAAGAAAAAGAAGTGAGTTTGAGTGAGGTTATTTTTTATTGTAGCTCTGACATTCTTACTTCTAGTTATTTTAACTCTCTTACTCATGGAAAAGTTTGTATTAAAGAACCATCATTGGATGAACTTAATCTTAAAGTGGTCGAAACTACAAGTGCATGTTAATGAGAAGGATAAAGATGAAAAAATTATTATGGTGTTGCCCAAGGTAAAACTCATGACAAGAAGTCCAACAAGGCAGTTGTGGATCTAGGGAAAACGAGGTGATGTTGTTCCTTTGCTACCTAAGACAAAGTGTAATAAGCTGCACATGGAGTCCAATAAATGTGCAAGAACTCTCCCTTCAACATTTTCTCTCGATTTATTTAAAACAACTTGAATAACATTTTCTGCCCCAATCTTCTCTATAGTGTTTTGAAACAAGGAGAACATTTTGATAGAATAAGTAAACGAATTTCTTTTTTTTGAGAAATGTAGCAGTTAGTCTATATTTATCCACAGGTATACACCTCAAAAGTGTAGTTCCCCTCCAAAAGTGTTGTAATTACATAGGATCCTATACCTACCAAGTTACAGCCAGTCTATAGTTGTGCTGATTACTTCTGAGCTATCTTCTAAGACTACTTGTTTACACCAAAAAAATAGACGAATTTCTTGCATCAATAGATTCGAGAAATACACTTCCTTTTGGAGAATTCACCATCACATTGATGATCATTTTTTTTTCAGTTCTTGCCGTCCACTTATTCATCACAATGGAACTTCCAAACTTGTTCGATTCTACACGATCATCCCACACATTTTTTTTCTCTCTCTTCCACTTTAGTGAGATAGATAAGGACCTCTTAAGTTCATGAGAAGTAGGGCTTCATTCCAAATTAGTCTACGATCTCATTGAAGGCTCCAAAAGTGTTGGTATGATCGACAAAATTGAAGGAGAGACCTGCATTATTCACCCACCATGAAAAAGATGTAACTGCACGATCCCTCAAAATATCCATGGCAACAATCATGTAAACTTTTTTAAAAAAATTGTTTTTCCCTACATTATCTCCTTGGAATAATGTTGTTCATTCTCTTAAAATTGAAACAAAGCCGCCCTTAAATGTGTGTGAGGGACACCCTTTCCATCAAATATGTCAAACTTTGGTGGCTTGTACCCCACAGGCATATCAATGTCTTGATGGATGCACAAGTCATCACAATCAAGGCTCTCCGTTCCCTTAGTGACTTGCAAACTGTTTAACGCCTTTCTTAGACCATGAAGTTGGACGTTTGTCGATGCATCTTTTTTCAATCGAGCATCTTTCTCCATTTCTACATATTGATTGACCTCATGCAGGACATTGACCACAACTGGCGTTGTGAATAGGAGCTCCAATGGCATATACACGTGGAACAAGTGGCTTGTAGGGAGCGACGATGTGTGCCCCAAATATCTGTTGCATTGCCAGGTTGGTAGGTATGGCAGGTCTTGAGTAGAAAGGTCAGGAAAGAAAGTCCTGACTGCTGATAGAGAAGCTGGTGGGGCTTGACCATGAGTAGGAGCATGCTGAGTTTGTTTAGGCTAAGTCAGTAGAAGGTAAGCCGGTTTTTGAGAAATAGATGGGCATCTTGAAAGTTGGGGAAGTGGTAGCCAAAAGTTTGGCCAAGTCTCGCATTTAACGTAATTCCTCCCTTAGGATCTCAAGCTCCTGTGCCATGTGAGCCATTTTCTTGTGATTTTGGATATCTGCTATATTTTGAGAACTCTAGGGGTTCTCTATAGGTATCATTATGTTTGCAACAACGTTGAATTCTTCTTTGTCAGAAACAGATCGAAGGTTGTATCGTGAGTCAGTCAGTTTGCAAGTCGATACAAATCAACGTTCTTTTGGGGAATAATGATGAACAAAAAGAAAGAAAAGGGAACCATTTGTAACACGTATATACGCCAAGTTGGCGACATTCAAAATGCGTCCTAATATGGAGTCTCTTTTTGCTAGAGGTAGGCCTACATTGCAATCCGTTTGATGATAAATGATCCATTTAAACACATTTTGAATTTGGAACAAAACATAACTTTCATTCATCAAAGGCGGTTTGGATCTTACAAATGAAGTAGGTGAGTAAAAGCCTAAGAAATGGAAGTACAGGGGTGGCCACAAGGCACACAAAAGAGATAGATCATACATCTCATTGAGGAAATATGATATAAAGTATAAATGGGAAAAGATAATCTAAGGCCATGTTGAAGCATCATTGTCATCGTCGTAATCGCTCATATATCATAGTATGTCCCCGAGTGGTACTTTGGAGACTCATTGAGGTTATACTCAGGTGCCGTGTCTATCACTCCTCCATCTCTCGGATTATAGATGTTGGAACCCGTTTCTAAACCTTCTATATGGTTTTCTACATATCTTCTTTTGGGTCCTTGGGATCCTCTTCTAGATCTTCTTTTGGGTCCTCTTCAGGATCCTCTTCTAGGTCTTCTTCTGAATCTTCTTCCGGGTCCTCTTCAAGATCCTCTTCTTCCTCAACCACCTATATTAAATAGGAACTCTCTGATTGTACATGGGTGTGGTGAGTTCCATGAGAGGAAGTACTTATTCTCTAACCTTATCGACCCATTGGTTGTTTGCAAACCCTATGATCTCCTCTGCACTTTTGGTTGAATCAGATGGCTCAGAACGGTTCGCCATGCGTAATGCATTGGCGTGCACCATCTTTCTTCTCCTATGTTCAATGGAATCATGTAATCCCATTCTGATTGCAAGTTCCTTACCCGTGCCACTAGGATTGAGGTAAAACCATCTCCATGTAATGCCATGGTCAACCATAGCAGTATGTCTTGGACAACTTCAAATTGTTGCAAAACTCAAAGAGGCGCATATGGTTGAATGCCTCCTAACCCGATCAACTTGATAAAGTACAAGTGCCGAGTCTTGACAAACGCCATCCAAGGATATTTCCACCGGATGGAATCTCTAGTAAGGCAGGTCAAAAATGCGTGCCACTTTTTCTCTCCAGTGGGCACATTCCAATGTCTGAGGCGATTCTCGTGGCTCTGGATCCTGTTATGGGCATCTATGCAGTAGTCCATTTGCGGATGACACGAGAAAAATGTTCTAGCCCAGATCCTAAGAATAGGATGCAGCCTCCAAAGAAGTTATGCCGTCTTGTGCATTGTGATAACGACCGAAATACCTCGGCAAGAATCATATGCACCAAGGAATGTCTTTGCGGCTTTGCGAAGAGGTTCATAACTATCGGTAAAATGTTGATGTTGATGGAATGATATCTCATTGGGAAGACCATGGCTCCCAAGAAGGCCATCACGAAGACCCTTGGCCTTATGTATACCTATTGTCTACGGGTGCAAGCGAATTCTTCTCGATGTTTGTTGAACCTTTCCAACGTTACTTGGCTTTTCTGAAGTCAAGGTTGAGAACATTCTGTTGAAGGTTATATGATGCTTGCTTTCTTTTATTTTGTAAGAAGAGATTTAGCGGAGAGATCCATGATGCTGAGGGTTTTCGTGATGGAAAAGGAGTGGTCCGAGGCAAGAATACTTAAGGGGTAGTTTCTGGTGACAGAAAGGGAAGGGAAGGGGTAGGCATCTACAGGGAGAATTCCAGGGATAGTTTCTGGTGACATAAAGGGAAGGGAAGGTTTCTGGTGACATAAAGGGAAGGGAAGGGGTAGGCATCTACAGGGAGAATTCCAAGGGATAGTGGATGGGGGAAGCAGTGGCGGAGCCATGATTTTCACTAAGGGGAGTCAAAATATAAAGAAGTATTCACACGAAAAAGCCGAGAGGATTCAACATATTACTTACATATTTTTTTTTACCCATCTACAATGTAATTTTCCAGGGGTGTTAAATGACATCCCTTTAAGCAAGGTAGCTCCGCCATGGGGGATGAGATAAAAAAGAAGAGATGTTGAGGATAAAAGAGAAATTATTTATTTATTTTCAACCGTGAGCTGTGCTAACCCCAGTTAATGTATCTGGTTGGATTCAAGTGGTTAGGCTTCTATGTGTGTCCACGTGGTCTTACGAAACCATTCTTCTAGTAAGTCTGTGTTGCATATTTGCAGTCTGTTAAGTTAATGTAATCATTGGTGAGCACAACTTTGCCAAAAGACAAGTTCTTTGGTAATAGTGTATCCTATATTTGATGTCTCATTCTTGTTTATTTAATTCTGTTCAGGTCCCTTCTGATATATCTGCTCAGGATAACCAGACTGCAGACCAGGTAATCCCACAAGTCTCAGATTTATTTTACTTTGGAAATTAGACAGCGAAAACTTTCTTAGAATGTTATATTCCTCAAATGCTCTTCCATTTCATCATTCACTTGAAATATCACACTCTAACTGGAATAGTTTGTCTGTTTTAAGAATTTATGGAAATTTCATGTTTCTTGGCAAGTTGGCCTCCAATAGAATATAATTGATAAAAGACGCCCTTGTTACTTTTCCGGGTCTGAAATGTTAGTATGGCTTGGCAAAAGTAAATTGTGTCGCTGTATAACTAATTCATACTTTTTTTTCTTCTTTAGGAAGAAGGTACTGGAACCTACTCTGCCCCATCATCTTCAAAACTCATCAGCTTTGAACTTTCCAATGGTGATCCATTTGGTCCCAATGTTCCTGCATCAATAGATGACGATGACTATGTGGAATACCCACTTGATAATATGGCAGATTTTCCAAGTAATGTAGATGAAGAAGAAAGGGTAAGTATGTTGAATTTTACAGAATTGCATCACTTTAGTATTGGCTTCAGTATTCTTCCTCAGCTTTGACATTTTGACTGGTGAAAAAAAATCAGATGTTAATGAAAGCAGTACTCGAGTCTTTAAAGGACCTGGAGGTTAAACCTCCTCCGGCTGAACAAGCGTCCTCAGATGCTGTCATAGAACTTCCTCAACCTCTGCAGGACACTAGAGAGGAGTTGTCTACTGCAAAGCAATGTACCCCCTCAAAAGAAATATGTGCTAGTGCCGTAGTTTTTAATGAGCACAATTCAGACGCCAAAGTCCAAGTTCCAGATACTAAAAAAGTATCAGTAACTCCAGCTAATAGTACTTCATCAGTGAAAGAAGTGGAATGCAATGGAGCTTCTCATCGTGAGAAGCTTGTCAGCAATCAAAGTTCGTCCAGTGTTGACACGGTTGATGGTACTAAAGCTACTGTGACTGTTGTAAAGAACCCAACAAGTAATGTCATGGATGGTTTGTGGCGTCGTTGGGATCTCAACTTCTTCAAGAACAAATAATGATATGAAAGATTGACTTTTTACAAAGATACATTTGGAACGGATTACGGGTAGCAGAAAAAGTTATAGTGGTTATACAAATTTGCTGTTTGCTGGATGTACATTTTTGGGGGGAGTAAATATTTGTTCTTTCTGTCAGGAGTGATGAGAAAGTTGGGGCAAGTGGTTGTGGGAATTGAAGGGGGGTTGGGTTCGTTTGTCACTAGTTTACATAGGTCTTCCTTCTTTGTGTACAAGGATTCAGCTATGTATTTACTCCCCTGTGAAGTAATTAGGCCCATTGTTTGTTGTAAATTATGGACTGAGCAGAATGTGTTTTGTATATGTACATGTGATTTGCACAATTTTTCTCGACAAAATTGGAATTGGTAGCGCTGTCAAGTTTTTCTTCTTCATTCCTTTTTAAAGTGTTTGTGTATTGTATGCCAAATGGAACAACTTTGAATCATTCAACATGAAACATTGTTTTTACCTTCAGGTGTCTGAAATCCTGTTAATGATGATTTTATTTGTTTGAAGTCTTTTTTCGATTTGCAGGTAATCAATGCTTATCAATATTTAGAAACAACTATGTTAAAAGTCCTGAGACTCTGCTACAAGTTTTGTTGCATCTTTGGAACAATTTGTTCTCAAGTCTTGACGGAACACAAGACTTGCACCTAAATTTCACCAAGGCACGTTTGCTTTAAATTGATCCAAATCAACTCTAAATGATTTCAAATTTGATATTGAACCTTTTAATATCAATCCAAACCAAGTACGTTTCAATCTAATGAAAGTTTGTATTCCTTGAAGCAATAAAGTAGTATTACATTGGAAAACAGGGAAATTGTTGTAAAATAATGAAATAATATCTCTTAATGTCTTATGTCACAAGTTCTATACATAAATATTAAATTATAGAAAAAGAATGATCTACCATATATTTCAATATGTACAACATTACTGCCTTCCATTGGTATACATTGTTGATGCAAGAACTGTTGAGGCTTCTATCATTCTTTTTCACCAGCCAACAACTTCATTGCAGTATCCACCAGTGAGTGGATTGTCACGCTGTGTCGATTCATTCCAACTGTTCCTGAGAAAACATTAAAGCTCTCTAGCTCTGATGTTGTTTCTATGATGTACTCGAGCTCCATCTCCATTCCCAGATTTCCCAACACTTGAATGTTTGTTCTTTTATCCCTCATCATCCAGATTGACAACTCCATGACAAACCTCCTAATTCTTGGAACTTTTATTGATGGATGTTGATGCTTCCTAAGAATCTCAACAAGTTTTGCAGCCAATTCAGATTCTTGAATTTTTGCGCTCTGGAACATGATGATTGATTCCTCTGGTGTTATAAACTTGAATATATGCGCGCCTAGTCCCATCATTACTTCTTGTAACTTGTGTTCCTCTGTCATAATTGCTTTGAGTACCTGAAATGGTTATAAGTTTATGTTTGTTTCTGGTTTGAGAAATTCGATTAAGTAAGAACTGAATGAATAAGTTTTTGTGGCACTTACAGTTGGTCCTGCAGAAGCAATCTCCCTCAATTCTTCAATGTAACCTCCTCCACTGTAGACACACAAGTTTCTCAGGATTCTTGCTGCATTTATTCGAAGCAATGGAACTTCCAATGCTTGGACAAGCTTGCCAGTCACCTTCAGTTTCAATATCCTATGGCAGTTATTCTTGCTTTCAAGTGCCAGCATAGCTAAGGCTTCTCCTGCTGCAGTTCTTACATGACCATGATGATTTGACATGGCCTCCTTGAGGAAGATATTGCACAATTCCTTAAGGATTCCACCGGTGCCTCCAATTCTCTCTGTTGCATCTTCCTCCAATCCCAAACTTTTCAAGATCTCTATTCCCAATTGTTGTAAAGTAGGGTGTCCTTCTCCATATCTTAATATGTCTCTGATATTGCTAATGGTGAAGACTATTTCTGAAATTTCTTTTCTTAGCTCCTTACCTGTGGCGCCTGCTGTGCTTACAAGCATCTTCACGACCTGGAGAGACCGTTTTAGCGTCAATATCTGTGTTGGTGTGGCTGATTCCTCTCTTAGTAATCTCTCTCCTGCTTGTGTGAACTCTATGATTTTGGGCAGAAGACCTCTAGTATTGCCAATCTTCCCACAGTTGTCGTGGTCGCGAGCAAGTTTCTTCAGAACTCGCAGCCCCAAATGATTGAATGTCCAAAATCCATAGTTCTCATTGTCAAAGATGATCCTCTTTTCACAGATTTCATCACTTGCTCCAGTTGGCATCCTGCTGATTTGAAGAAGTGAAGATATGGACTCCATAGCACCAGGTATCCCCGCAATACGAAGAGAATTTTGCTTTTTACCAGTAATCTTCGATATGATCTCTGCTGCTGATAGCCTCAACTCTTCTTCTTGGATGTCTTTCCAATTCAACATCTCAACCAACCTCTCCATTACTATTATGTCTGTTCCAATCTTCTGAAGGGTGTCATAACAATATCGTGGACTCGTAGCAAATTTTCTTAGGATTTGAGCACCAATAAGCTGTTCATCTGGTGAGCTAGAGGCTAGGAGTTCCATAGCAAATGAAACCATGTCCATCTTTAGACCATCAAATATGCTCCCATTGACACATCTTGAATAAGCATCATAAAAGAACCTCCTAACACAAGTCATACCTGATGGCCCCAATTCACATTCTTTGTTCACCTCCTCCAACAGTCTACAAAAGTTGATCTTCCATTCCCAATATGCTTTTTCCAAGAGAAAAAGCAATGCCTCCGTGAACGCGAGGGAGTAGAATATAAGTAGAGCACTTTTCCTGTTCCTCTTATCAGTATCTCCTTTGGCCACTTCACCAAAGTTCCTCAAAACAAGCTTCATCAACGAAAGCACCAAACATGCTGTTGCAGATAATATTTGGAGCCAGTACAACATCTTACTAACATTTCTTGCTATGAACATCCATCGCGCATATGGAAGCAGAGGAACCTCTGAACTAGTCCACATTCGTGTTGACACCCTCCGCTTATCCCATTTCCCACGAGCTGTCTGTTGTGAATTCCTTCCAATTTCCCTACTGCTTGCCTTTGTAACATCAGAAAAAGGCTTGAAAACTGCTTTTGCAGCCTTGACAATGCTCCTTGTACTTGATTTAATCGCGCGAAAGCTGCTGATCCCCACATCAGCAATAGACCATGTTGCCTGATGCTGCCACTCAAGCTCATGACTCCTACTAAAGATTCTTGTTCCTTCAATCAACAGAATAGTTGTTATGACCCAAAAGTCTGTTGTGTCTAAAGTGATCGCAAAGCCACCAAGAAGCACAACTGTTGCCCATATGAAACCAAGTGTCCCTAGTCCAGTTGCTGCCTTTTCCAACACTGCTAGCCTTAGAGCAAAAAGAGTAATCTTTTTCTCCGGTGCACGAACCACTCCCCTTTTCGGAGAAACAGAATTTGATGTACTGCTATTCTTTGTCTCAATTGTACTATGAGGTTCAAAGATAGTTGGAACACCACTTTCTGTTAAACTTAACATCCCATTTATCTCTAAATGAACACTTCCTTCACTCTCTATCGATGATCTACGATCCATTTTTCGATCTCTTTTATCGTGTTGTTGTGTTCGTAAAAAAAAATAGTTAGAAATATATATAGGGAAAGAGGGGAAAGTGAGCTTAGAGTACACGTTTAAGTTGTGGAAATGAAGAGGAAAGACAAACGTTAAGTTGTGTTTCTTTCCGCTATTATTTCAAGGAAAGTTAGTTTATAAGTTTCTGCTGCTTAAGTTTGTTTGTTTTGGCTGCCCTGCTTTTAAGTTTGCCAACATGCTTTTCCACTTATCGTCGAAAAATTATATTGTATACTTCTAAAAACTCTCAAAGAAATTCATGACTTCGCTATTGTTGATAGACTGACCCAATTAAGAATATTTTGGAAGTTGGTCGGTCAAGTAGGCACTTTCCCCTTCACCCGAAAAATTCACAAATAGTCGATTTTAAAAAATGAATCGCTATATTTGAGTTTTACTTGTGAAATTTGAAACTCCAAGACGCTATTGCTATTTCTACTCCATTTGCTCCTTGAAGGCCTAATTAATATCTCACAAAAATCAATATATAAGGTGAAAGTTACTACTAAAATGCCAATAATGGTTACTAATAATAGATACTCAATTCGTTTTAATTTATTTGTCTTGCTTTTATTTTTAGTCCGTTTAAAACAGAAAATATTTTTTTTCTTTTTTACAACTATTTAGTTTTAACTTTTCATATGTCATGTATAAGACTACGTAGATTAAAGGATATTTTGATACATATACATATCTTTTAGTTTAAGACCACAAAATTGAAAAGTTCTTAATTTCTTAAATTTATTGTCGAATCAAAATGAGATAAATAAATTGAAACGAGGGATTACAAGAATAATTGACTAAGACAAAAATAGTAGGAGTAGCTAAAAAATAAAATTCAGAAAGCAACCTTCAACCTTTCCCCCTAATTTTGGCTAAAGTAGTTTCCCCTCTATGTAAAAGTATAACAAATTCTTACTCCTTTTTTACCAGATTTTTCTTTATCACAAGGTTTTTCTTGTGGAAAGTAGACTTTACAGATATGACAGTTCAATAACAACACTAAGGAAGTTTTTTTCTTGGTTTTCATTCGGTGTCCGAAGCTCATATTGAAGCTCTGACTAAATTTGAATCGCGCACTGTAGGACCCATTTGGAGATAGCGCTCCAAACAGGATATAGGAAGTTAAGTCAATTAAAAGTAGCTTGAGCCTGCCCATGATGATGTAACAAGTGTAACTTTCTTGGAGAACAAGTTATTATAAGATGAGAATTAAATTTGTTAGCCATTCATTGATGATCCAATACATCATTGTTTTGAAGTATGTATTAATATTGCGATAGTTCAGCGTATTAAGTTTTTATTAGGTAAAGGAAAGATCAAATTATTTTACCTATATTATACTCAATTTTATCACGTATTTTATAAAAGGTTATTTTCACCGTTTAAATTCATTGATTATATTTGTGAAATAAATATTTAAAACATTGACAAAGATATTCTCAGTGTATTCACAAACTGGTTAGTGTTCTCTTATTATTATATTATATTATATATATTCTATAGTTTGAGATCGAAGCAGGCACCTCTATATCGACGTACTTGTTTCAGCAAGGATATTGTGGAAATAATTTTTTTTTATTCTACTTTAACAATTTTTTTGAAACTATGAGACTCACTTTAGCTATTTCTTTTAGTTTTAAATTTATATTCTTTAGTTATAGTTTTATTACTTTGAATGTTGGTAATATATTTGTGTAAATTTTATAACTACTTTGAGTAAAAAGTCATTTGTCGATGAAGAAAAGTACTTTAATTATAGACATCCCAATGACTAGGGGTGTCAAAAGAATATGAAAAATCGACCAAACCAACCGAAGCGAACCGATTTATGCTATTTTTTCAATAAAAACGTGGACTTTTATTCAAGTGTATAACCGTCCCGAACAATTGGGATGGTTTTTTTAATTTAAGAAAAAAATCAAAAGAATTCCAAACCGAATCGAATAACCTTACATATAAATATATTTTATATATTAACAATATGTTAAATTTAATAAATAAATATATTTTATAATATTTTTCAAATATAAATATAACTTAGGTCCGAGGTTTCTGATGACTAGACGACTTTGGGTCTTTGCTCTTTAATTAGCCTTTACTTAATTAAGTTTAAAATTAAAAGATACTGTAATAGATACTCTATCAAACAATACAACAAAACCTATCCAAACACTCCTATTAAATATTTAAGATCAAACAATACGGCAACAAGGTTTTACATTCTTGTCTTTTTGGTGAAGAATTAAAGTGTTTCTTCAAGAACATATTTGTCAAAGAAATATATTAATAGTAGTATATTTTGAGGTGATATTTTAAAAGTGAAAAAAACCAAAAAAATTAACCGAACCGTACCGATACCGAATATAAACCGATATGACTGGGATGGTTTTAAAAAGACTAATTTTGATTATATATTATAAAATATCTGAAAAATTGGGATGGTATAATTGTTAAAAAATAACCGACTGAACCGTACCATTGACATCCCTACCAATGACCTCTTCACATTAGATTTGCGAGAAAAGATAATTTACCACCACACAAATATATCTTATAATTTATTTTAGAGCAAAATTTTAAATCATTTAATCAATATCACTTAAAATTTATCAATATTAATAATATTTATCATATAATTTTTTTACACTTGATAAAATTGATTTAATATCGTTTTTTAGGCCACGTCGATTAAAATACAAAGCTAGTGGTTCAAAGTCAAGAGAGATTTATCGTTAATGTCTCTTAATGCATTTACCCAATTTGACATAAAAACAATTAACTTAATTGGGTACTGTTTTAGGTTATTACTATGATAAATTGAGCATAATTTGACTAATTAATTATGTGATTATTAGTGAAGATCACTTAGATATGGTCATAATGTGCAAAACAGGCAAATGAGCTGGTCTTCTGGCTTGCAAGACTGGACTATACAAGAAGTATAGCTTATGTGTCAAATTAAAGTCTTATAATTAATGAGTCACTTTTTAGTATATCATAAACAAATTATATTACGTATTTAAATACATGCAAAAAAATAAAAAATAAAAAATAAAAATAGAGATTCGAAAGTTGTTTTTTATTTATGTCCAACGAAAGAAATAACTAAAAAATTTACATTTGTCAAGGGAGTGTGTAATGATTGAAAATTTGAAATACTATAATTTAAAATCATAGTGTCACGAGTTCGAATTTCAGTAATTTTTTTGTTGTTGTTACGTACATATATAGACGTGGGGAGATGGTTATGCTAAAAAAAGACTTGGAAGATAAGTGAATTATTCTACTTCATGGCTGCAGTTTCCATTTGTTTATGTGTCCATAATATATATACATATTACTTGTCGTCTAATAAACAAATGTATTATTTCTGTTTTGGTCATTAAAATTGGTTGCTTGTCCAGCTTTAACAACATCCAATAATTAGAAATTTTCAAATATAAGCAAGAAATAAACATGATCTGGACATTACTATGTAACTCAATCATTCATCAATTGTGTGGATGTATTGTTGTTTATCCATTGAATAGTCTCCTAGTTAATTTAATTAAATATTTATTAATTAAAAGAAATATGATAGTAATTATTTGTAGTCATTGTGCTGACAGTAGTAGTTGATGGTGGTAGTAATTGGTGTTGGCGGCTAATATAGTTATGGTGGATAAAAGTGATATATGGTAGTGGTGAATGACAATAGTGGTTGCCGATAAATAGTAGTGAGTAATGGTGATGATTGTTGGTAATTATTAGTGATGATTGTGATAATAGTGGTTAATGGTAGTGAGATACAAATACTAACGAAATTCATCATATTTGTATTAAGAAGTTGTGTAATATCATTTGTTCCATCATTTACACAAACATTACATTTATTTGAATGTTAATTATTATTTTCAATAATTTTAATATATTTATTGTTTGATGTGATACACTCGTTCAATATATGTACACCAAATTAGTTAGATAAAAGTGCAAAAGCCAATATAAAACACCAATTTACTCATACAACCCAAAGTGATCAAGCCATGAAGATACTAATATTTGGAATACAAAATACGATACACAATATTTGTTTGAAATTCTTAAAAGATAAGATTGGGTAATTATTTAGAAGATGTTTTCATCTCATCTAATTGCTTGTACTTATTTAAAAGAATATGCATTCGTCAAATATATGCATTCTAAGTTTTTCATTTTTTTGATTAAATAAGGAGTTAAAGGATAAAAAAAACACATTTAAATTATCCTATTTTTTAGTCTCTTCTAATATGGCTGAAATTGAATTCTTTCAAAGCTTTTAGATCACTATGTCATAACCCACCACTTAATCATACCAATTATTTATAAAATTGTTCATATGGAAGCATAAGTATGCTAGCCTTGAAGATTCTTGGAAAAACTCTAGAATAACTTGCAAGAATTCTTGAAAGACTTTAGAAATGAGTGTTTATTAGTAAACATGTAGGGACTTGTATATCAATTATTATTTGCATCTTAATCCTTATGTGTGTATTATAAATAGAGGGACATTCATCCGTAATACAACCAAGCAAGGATCAACCAAATCTTCTAAGTCTTTGAGTAAAAGTCTTATTTGAGCTCAGGGACATCTTAACCACTAGGCCACTAAAGCTATCGTTTGGGGCCCCATATTTTTGGGGGGGCCCAATTTAAAATAAAATACTTATACATATTATTTAATAAAAAAAAAATATTTATTTTTAAATTTTAAAAAAAAACATGTAAGAAGTATATAAAAAAAATAACCGTTAGTTTTCCCACTTTTCTAAGGGAATGAAACATTTTTTTGAAAATAATTTCCTTAAGTGGGAAATTGTGTTTCCTTATTCATCTCCTAAAAATTTGACCTTATATTATTATTTACCTTACACTCATCTTTTTTGTTCTCTATTTTATTATTTTTTATTCTCAATAGTGAACTCTCTCCTACAATTTTTTTTTATTTACGGTTGCTTACAAGTTAAGAAAGAACAAAATTTACTTTTGAGTGTCTTCTTCAAAATCTCAAGCAATGCAACAAGCAATCATTATATTGAAGGAACGCAACACTATTTCGATATTGTTATATCAACTTATCAATTTCGTGAGCCAGGTTTTATTATTCCAACTTTATTATATAATTTTTCTTGAATTAATTTTGTTATTGTTGATATTCTTAGTTAATAAGTAT
>JAJOOF010010310.1:0-43732 GCA_029582545.1 Solanum lignicaule | reverse complement strand
AATTGCGATTCATAAGTGTTTTTAAAATTAATTGATCAAACAGAAACTGATACTTATCAAAAATATGTATTTTTAAAACACTGTTGGAAAAGAAAAAGGAAAGAAAGAAATCTCAAAATAATTTCATTTTAAAAGCTTGTTCAAACAAAGTATAAATTTTTTATCATTAAAATTAGCATACTTAGCATGTTGGTTTGTTTTAATATTAAAGGATGTCATGGGTTCGAATCCCGTCAACCTTAATATTCTTTTGTCAAATAACAAAAAGGTGTGTTAATTATATTAGTAAGAAAAAATGTATTTGTCAAGATTTGAACCGCTGACCTTAGGGGCCTTAACTTGACGGCATGTCATTGGGCTACATGATCATTTGTTAATGGGGGGTGGCATGTACTATATTTATACCAATTCTGATACATACATACCTATATATATAGAGTTCCGACCGAAATCACTGGGTGCCATGGCACCCCCATGTTACTACGTAGATCCGCCCCTGAATACAGATACCAGACACTGAATGATAAAACAAAACAAAAAGTGTGAACTCAAAGTGTGTGGTAAAAACTTATTGTACCAAGTGTTTACATCAGACTAGAGGTGGTTATGATACGGTAGATACTGAATCACTATATTAAAATTGAATATTTGATATCATAATTTTGGTATTATGGTATTTATATGTATTTTAAACTCTTTTTTTTTGGTATTAGGTACAGTATTAAGTCAAAATAACGAATACCAAAATATGTAGTGTATGTTGTTGTTATTATTATTATTATTATTATTATTATTATTATTATTATTATTATTATACTAGAAAATATATAAAATATTACATTGGAACTTTGACTACTTTATCTTAATTGATTATTTTTTGTGTAATTGATTAACGAAGGAAATTACTTGTACTTTCTTTAAATATTTCTATAGCGAAGTGTTTGAATGATATAATTGAGACGTTTTTTTTTAATTAAAGCCGATATCATAAACAAAGTATGACTATCAATTTACTGTACCACAAAATATCGAAATCAAACTTAAAAATATTGAATTAATTGATATAATAATGGAATAATTTTTTGAAAAATCAAAATTACCGATCCAAGATTTCTAATACCATATCATGCTAGCTCACCCCTACACCAGACGAGGTAAATGAAAATTATAATATATATCAAGCATTTAATCATACGATTAAGCAATATATGAGTGTATATTAATTTAAGGGAAAAAAGACAAATATATCCCCCGAACTATCGTAAATGGTATGCAGATATCCTCCGTCATACTTTTGGAACATTGGTGCCCCTGCCGTCCAAAAACTAGAGCATATATGCCCTTCACTCTAACGGAAGACTAAATAGGGACACGTGGCGCAATCTTATTTGTTGATCCGATATTTAATAAATGCCGGGTCGGTGGGTAAGATTATGACACGTGTATGTCCATTAGTATAAAGGGTATATATGCTCTAGTTTTTGGACGGCAGGGGCACCAATGTCCCAAAAGTATGACGAAGGGTATCCGCATACCATTTAATATAGTTCAAGGTATATTTGTCCTTTTTCCCTTAATTTAATCATGATTAAGCAATTGATTATATTTTATTTATTTATTTTTGTCTTACTTGAAATTTTATTCCCAATTTGGTATCACTATGAAGAGTTTTATTCCTACACGTCTCTGTATTTAGGGCTAAGTTGGTTTAATTAACGTAGTATACAACTTTTATTAAGTAGCTTATGTTATGACTTGGTCTCTCTATTCTTAATTTTGGTTCGAGTTAGAATTTTGAGAATATGAAATTTTTTTATCCGAAAAGAGTTTAACCCCTTAGTGGTATATCAAGAGAAATATTTAGATTAATCGAATCACAATAAATTAATCCCAAATTGCTAAAATTGAAAAAGTATCCAAAAATCAATAATGACTTCATGAATTACCATTAAAAGGTGCAAGTCAAATGTTTAGATTTTCTCTATTCTTAATTAAAGATTTGAATTCAAAGTTTGGGAACGAGAAATTTCTAAGTAGAGAATGTGTTTTACACTTTAGTACTTATTAGTTTATTCGGTTCAAATTATAATTAATCAGGTCAGTAAAATGTAGATATCAAATATCAACTCAACAAAAACAATACCCAAAAATCAATTTGATGCTCCCTACAACTCAATCTCATTACATGGACAAAGCTAGTATTTCAGTTATATGTATTATTAATTTAAAAATCAGTAACTATTGATGACAAAAATCATGAATTCATGAACTTTAGATTTTGACTCTGTTGATTTTTTATTTTTTTTAATGATAATTGATTGCACAACTATGTCAAGTTGGATCAAATTGAGGAATTTTATTTTTATTTTTAGTATGAAAATATTGCTTAATAGACAATAAGTCAATACTACATGAAAACATGGTTTTTGCTTCTTGGTCCTCATTATACAGTATACACACTTTGAAATAAACGTTTTTTTGTACTCAATTTAAATCAAATCATTTTGAAATTCTCCTCTTTTGGGTATTTTGCAAATGTTTATATTAAATCAATAATTGTATCATAGATATTTTTATAAATATTATTATTATTAAATCTTAATTACTTTAGTACATATTATCATCTTATTTTATCACTTAATCATGATAAAACTAAGCATACTAAATTAAATTAATAGTTTAAATAATGAAAAATAAAATATAATAAATTCGTAAAAAAATCTTTATTGGGCTAACATATATAATAAGTTAAATTAGTTTTACTAATTTCATAAAAAAAGAAAGTGATACATAACCATATTTGGTAACCAAAGTTCATAGTACGTATTATTCGTTTTGGTCTAACGTGCCTTATTGTTATTGATTTTCGTATTATTGAGTCCAAAAGCATGCGTACGATGTGAACTTGTGTTATCTTTTATAATATTCTCTACTTTTCTCTCCCTATTCGATGTGGAATTCATTACCGCTTCTTTAGAAACTTGTCAACCTAGAAGTCTGTCAGTTCTTCTCTGGACCCGTCCTCTATCATGGACGTCACATATAAACGTTGTTTGTTTAGCGTTAGTTGATTTCCCAATTGCGACGTTAGCTACTTGTCGTGCCAACTAACAAAAGCTTTTGGACCGTCAATTAATTGTTTTAATTAATTACATTCCTAATCAAATCATTAATAAACAAACCATCTCTTGTTTTTTTGTCACCAAATATTGTAATTCCCTCATATTTTTTCCCTTCATTTTTCTCTAATTTGAATAACCACAATATATATGGGAAAAAGGACAAATATACCCCCGAACTATCGTAAATGGTATGCAGATACCCTTCGTCATACTTTTGGGACATTGGTGCCCCTGCCATCCAAAAACTAGAGTATAAATACCCTTTATACTAACGGACATACACGTGTCATAATTTTATCCGCTGATTAAATATCGAATCGACGGATAAGATTGCGCCACGTGTCCCTATTTAGTCTTCCGTTAGAGTGAAGGGCATATATGCTCTAGTTTTTAGACGGCAGGGGCATCAATGTCCCAATAGTATGACGGAGGGTATCTGCATACCATTTATGATCATTCGGAGGTATATTTGTCCTTTTTCCCATATTATATATATATAATAAATGGGAAAAAGGACAAATATACCCTTGAACTATCGTAAATGGTATGCAGATACCCTCCGTCATACTTTTGGGACATTGGTGCCTTTGCCGTCCAAAAAGAGCATATATGCCCTTCACTCTAACGGAAGACTAAATAGGGACACGTGGCTCAATCTTATCCGTCGATGTGATATTTAATAAATGTCGAATCGGTGGATAAGATTATGACACGTGTATGCTCTAGTTTTTGGACGGCAGGGGCACGAATGTCCAAAAAGTATGACGGAGGGTATCTGCGTACCATTTACTATAATTCGGAGGTATATTTGTCCTTTTTCCCATAATAAATTAAAAGTAGGGTTAATATGGTCTCTTGGTTATTAATCAATTCTGATTTTAATTCTTGCGATATTTGACTAAGCACTTTTCGCCTTGAAATGGGGTTAATACCTCAGATGGTCACTCAACTATCCAGTCTTTCCTCAGAAAGTCACTCACATGGTGACTTTTTAGTGAAAATTAAAAGTTGAGTGACTTTCTGAGGCAAAAGTGGATAGCTGAGTGACCATCTGAGGTATTAACCCCCTAGAAATGTATATCCTTTATGAATAATCACATATTTTAGAATTATTAAAGATAAAAGAGCTAGGGTATGTTTTGATTTGTTTTTTTATCTTTTATTATCCTCTCTAATAATTACTGTATTTTATTTTCACTAACTCCACTAATTTAACTAATTACATTAACCAATAGAATTAATTAAATTTAAAAATTGGTACGATATTGAATATAATATTGGTAATGTTTGGAAATAGCAAAGCATATCTAAAATATATAAAATTTGCTAGATAGTTGACATGCTGTAAAGGTTAGTTATCTGAATTAGTCGGGCTCAAATAATTATCAGACATCGATGGTAAATTTTAAGAAAATAATTAAAAAGACTAGTTACCAAAAGAGCTATTAAAAAATTACTACATATTTTGATGTAGATGATAACATTTAGAAGAGTCCTTTGAGAAAAATAAAATTAACAAGAGTTGATTGAAGTTGTCCAAGGACTAATTAAATTAATCACAATTAATAATGACATTTTAATTTTTAATATTGCCTTAATTATTAGTAATTGTAAACAAATTGCCTTAATGAGAAAGATCTTACTTAGTGGGTGCAACTTGTTTACTTTAAGTAAAATAATTATATCATCTAACGACTTATATAATCCAAAAATGAAAATGGCATCTTTTCAAAGTACTTGGCTCCATATTCATATTGGGATCCGACTCAATTCATATTTACACCGAGAAATCCTAAGTGCTCTGTAACAAAGTTGGTTTTATGCCCAAAGCTTGAACTCGAGATTTTTAGACTCTTTTACCTATAAAAGTAAATCACTTTTGACGATCAATGATGCAGGACTTTTGTTTCTCACTCGATGTCTGACATCCAGCCTAACAAAATCTAGATTCGCACCGAAAAAATTTCATATAGGAGATAAAATGATTTGTAATAAAGATTATTCCATATCCAAAGCTTGAACTCGAGATCTCTAGACTCTTTCACTATAAATCTAAGTAATCCACTTTTGACGGTTGATGTTGTTTAACAGTTATTTTCTTCGTATCCAAAATATACTAATCTTATTGATTTGAATTCACTTATGTAGTGCGGGAAGCATTCTCGGTAAAAGTTCTTTTTTTTCTTTTCTCAAGACTCGAACCTAAGATTTCTGATTAATTATCTTTATTTAACGTGATTATTATAAAACATAGCACCCTCAATAAAATATTGAGAAAATTGTATGAAATAACAAACTATTAATTCAAATTAAATGATATAACCATAGTTTATTTTAATTGTAATTCGCAGCAAACATCCCTTTTTTTGCCATCTGATTCGGTATACAATTAGTCATTTTATACATTTCGGTATAAAATGTAGAAATGTGTATATACAAATACAAATACATATATTTTCATCCTATACACTTATAAATATACAAATACAAATCTTATTATGCAAATTACAAAGTATAAACGAATTTATACAAAACTGAACAATTTGTATAAAATTGGATGTTTGTAGCGAATTATACAAATCAAAAGCTCCATAGCAGACATAAAATTTGTTATGGAGCACATTATGCAAACTATAGTTATAACATCTAAATATGATTTTTATGTTTGCTAGATATAAAAGTTGCTCAAATATTTTAGCTAGTTGCACAACTTGCTTAATTCAAATCAAAGATATCATAATCTAAACAACTAAAAATAACATCTTTTCAAAGTGGTGTCAAATTGCCACTTCTTGGCATAAATATACGTCTCTATCATATTCACTAAGCCATAGACTTTTTGACTATATACTATAACTCTGTTCTTTTTTTTGTTTCCCACTCGGTGTCTGGAGTTCACATTGGAGCTTCAACTAAATTCGAATTGCGAACTGTAGGGCCCATTTGGGGGTGGCACTCCCAACAGGATTTTCTCCATAGTCAGGACTCGAACCCGAGTCCTCTGGTTAAGGGTGAAGCGCACCACAACCCATTGGTTATAACTCCCTTTTTATTCATGAAATGACACTTACATTTTGGTGTAGAACATTTGTCTAGTTACATCTTTAATCAAACACGAATAAATCACAATCATCACATCATAACTCACGTATTCATTTTGTCTTTCGATTTAACCTTTTCAATAAAAAGGAAGAAAAACTACAATGTACTAGAAGAAAGAGAGGCGTGTGGAGTATGAAAGGAAAATATTTTTCGAAAAACATTTTTCTAAAAAAAAAAAAGAAAAAAAAGGTATTTCCCCCCTTTTAATGATTTTTCGGTATTTGGTCGCTAGAAAATGATTTATTTTCTAAAAAAATATCTTCCTTCGTACCAAACAACCATCCATTAATACAAGAATTAATCAACCAATATTGCTAAAAATCAGAAAATAGTAAATAAATAATCAAGGAACTATTTTTTTTTAAAAATAAATCAAACAAGGATAAGAAGAATAATACTCCCCTTTTCATTACATCAATATTCAATTTTTCTTTACATTTTCTTCCATCAATTAATTAAATAGCAAAAAAAAAAAAAAAAGCAGTATTTGTGAGGATCAAAAGTTACAAAATTAATACAATACAATGCAAATGTACAAAGTTTCTTCATGTTCTCTATGTGTGTGATCAACAAATATGTTCAAGTGTCAACTCTGTATTTACTAGAAATATTCTTGTTATTGCTTCGACTCAGTATTTCCCAAATGGTGGATCCCGCTCTAATATCTCCGAGTAGCACAACAGCCTATCCCCCAGCACTAGGGAACTCGGGATTTTCGTTTGAAGGCAAGTAATCACCAGCAGATTCAGCACAATGAGGTTTATACTTAGGCTGTGGAGGAGTTTTTTTTCGATTGCCATCAACAACCCTCCAGCATGTCTTAGAGTTCTTTCGTTCGAGAGCAGTAAGCTGATCACCTTTTTTAGGCAACTGATATGCTTTCACAATCGATAACTTCATCGTTCCAGTTGAGACTTGATTCAATCCGTGATCGATGCTCTTCAGAAAGTATTCTTCCACAAGTTCAGCGTTTATTAGATCAGCTCTACCAGTTGGTAATCCCCAGTAAAAGATGACATTAGGCTCTGATGCATCTGTGTCAACATATTCAGTTGGATTCGGGTCACAAAAACCCAATAACTCCTCCAACTGCTTGGAATGAAAGAAAATCTAGTTACGAAAGAACTAAAAATACAATGCTACTTCTCGTAGACAAGAACACAGAACAAACATGACTGGAATGTCGTATACAGGAACAAGTTTGTCTCCGACTCTCACTGGTATATAAGATTTTAGTACCTACTCGGTTCAGTAAACCGTACTAGCCAATATGCCGATACAACAAGCTAAACTACTGATGATACCTTTACTAAAACAGAGAAAACAGGTCTGCAGCAGGGACATACCTTGACCAGTAAGCAGCGAAAACGTGACTTGACCCAACCTACCCAGTCTCCTAGCTCATCTTTGCCACAAGCGGAAAGGAAAATTTTAACGAATAATCCATATTTTCTTGCATAAGGAAAAGGCTCAAAAAGGATATTCCAATCAAAATCTGGGCTTAACATATCCTGCAAGTAAATTACATACAGTGAGCGATACGGAAAAAAATAACCACTAAAGAGGACTAAGGAAATGCAGGATATATTCGAAAGTATTATATACCTTAGTCAGCATATGTCCTCTTAGGAACTCTGTCCTGATTTTATAGAATGTGCTTCGGGTAATGTTGGAATGACAAAATTCATACGGGCTACATGGTAACTGGATTGGCATCCACGAAACCTTATCATGAGTCGGGATGAATGGCCTAGCTATTTGGTCTTGCAGAATTACGGGAGTTGGCCAAGGCCACAAGGCAAATGTCTTGAACAGAAGTAAAATGAGTGCGCTTAAGCTGGCACTTGGATGCCTTTGGCAAATAAATGCTGAAAGCACTGCCAAGTGAATTCCTCCGAAGAATCCAAGCAACTGAAGGTTATCGTATGATTAGATTTGATTCGAGGCAGGAAAAGAAAATGATAGCATGAAATATAGAAGGAGGAGAGCGAGTCCATGAATCTCTTACATTTGCATAAACTCCACGTCTTTTAGCCCATAATTTGATGCAACGCAGCACTGCTTGGAATACCTGTAGCAAATTAACCAAGAATGTAATACACGGAAACTCTCACACTAAGTCAAAACTAAGGGATCCCCGTCAGGCATGCTACGTCAAGCCACACTATTTTTATCAACTACTTCCTCCGTTTGAATATGGTTGTCTTACTTTCCTTTTTCTCTTTCCTTTTTTAGACTTTCTTAAACTCTGTGTCAAGTCAAAACCAAACAAACAAATTGAAACGGAAGGAGTAATACAAATTGACATCATTACTTACCTCTATGTTTGGCACAAGATGAAGAATGCTCCTATTGGCACGCACACCAGACAAACTTTTCCAGCTTGTGTCGTCAATATTCTTAAGGAAGAATGGATTAAATACGTCCACATTCTAGATGTAAAGAGAAAATCAATTAGATACAGTAATCATATAGTATCTGTAAAGGAAGAAATTTAGCAGTTTTGGTTAACGAGGTCTCTTTCACTTGAACTATAGTCAAAATAACTCACCTCGGGGATAGATATTACTTTGAGTCGTGCATAGGGAAGATCAATGGATATCCCATCAAATTTGAATCGCATCAGAGGAACTTTTGCATCCTTGACACAGTGAATTTCTGATACTTCGGGACTGCTTGCAAGCATGTTATGCAGAACGATGAAAAAGTCTTCCTACACGAGGCACAACGAGATACACATGACAAATAGCATTATAGGCATTGCACAACCTCATTTTAGAATTAAGAAACTAAAAGCGGAAACAAGACTCACAGCTATAGTGGCAAAGTAAGGACCAACACACAAAGCATCAATATCTGACTCTGAATTATAAACCTGCAGAAACAAGCGGAACAGCTCTTATGCTGCAACAAATTGTCGAAACAAAAGAAAAGAAAAGAGAAAACCAAAGGAGAGCTTATGAAATTAGACTTACTCCTAGACCATACGATCCATATGTCAATATTGTCCCAGAGGCAAACTTAAGGTACTTTTTTGGAAGACCTCGTTGGTAAGTCACCGTTTTAACCCATTCCACTACTATCTGCAAAATAATAACGAATAAATAATGTGATTGAAAAGCTTTTGTAGCTCACTGGAATCTCGAATGAAATCATATAATTAACGTAATGGAAACTGGCCCCGACATAAAACATAAAGATTGACAAGTAATTGGCAATTCTCATTTTTCCGAGTTGTTTACTTCACATTGAACCAAATTACATAATCAATTAAGAACTATAACTTGTTAGCATGTCAGCAGTTACAGAGCCAGAATTTTCACTAAGGGGTTCAATATACGAAGAAGTAAACACACAATGAACCAAAAGGGGGGGTTCAACCATATAAACAATGTAATTTTCTGTAAAACAGACATTCCATTCATACAAAAGAGCAAAAAATGTATATCCAATACATATAAATCTAAATTATGCTTTAAAAAAGGAACCTTTTTGAGCTTGTCAATAGCATTTCTCCTCTTCATTTCCTCTTCTCCACAAGGCACTAAACCCTCATTTACCATCACCTTCAAAATACAATTAACACCACATTAATCATTAACCAACACAAATTAACTACTTGAACTTTCACCTTATTGGTCAGGATTCGATTCTCCACCTCGTAATTCCCCCTTCCCCTACCCCAAATTAAAAAAAAAAAGAACACCCCCAAACAATAGAATCTCACTAGCTCAACTAACCGAACTTACACCTTATTGGTCAGGATTCGATTCCCCACCTCGTAATTCCCCCTTTCCCCTACCCCAATTATTTTTTTTAAGAAAAAGAACAGCCCCAAACAATAGAATCTCACTAGCTCGACTACCTAAACTTTCACCTTATTGGTCTGGATTCAATTCCCCACCTCGTAATTTCCCCTTTCCCTACCCCAATTTTTTTTTTAAAAAGAACAGCCCCAAAGAATAGAATCTCACTAACTCGACTACCTGAACTTTCACCTTATTGGTCAGGATTCGATTCTCCACCTCGTAATTTTCCCCCAAATTGAAAAAAAAAAAAAAGAGACCCAAATATTCACATAACAAATACATATTACTACTACTACTACCTGAAGCAGGGACATTGATCTTTCGATTTCCATCCTCAAAATCACATCTGGGTTTGGTGGAAAACCCAGAAATATTTGTGGGTTTTGATTGAAATCCCTAAATTGGGTAATATTAGAGTTTGCCAACCCAATTTGTGTTGTGGGTCGGCATGATAAAGGATGATTAACAGCTCCAATAAGATCAATAATGAATTGAGTTTCAAAATTATCAAATTCCATGCACAAATTGAAGAATCCTGAGAATTCCAAAGGGATTCTCAAGAATCTAGAAAATTACAATGAAAGGATCTCCAACTATTCAGGAACTAACCAACTATAATGACGGGTAATAACGACTTGTTTGGTTTACGTATTATTATTATTTTTTGTTCGGAGCCGACTAAATCCGGATTCACGCCCACAAGCAGTGGCGGAGCAACCCTATTATGATCCGAACCCCCTTCGGTGGAATATATGATTTATGCATGGTTAAAATAATTTTTTAAATATATATAGTAGATGTCGAACCCCCTTCGACTATTTCGTGTGTCTATTTTTTTTAGATGTTGAGCCCCCTTAATGAAAATTCTGGCTCCGCCACTACCCACAAGTTTTATATTGGAGGCAAGTGCTCCCTAACAAAAGTCGGAAGTCCCACATTTGGGTAAAATACTCCCTAACAAAGGCGATTCCGTACTCAGAGAAACACGAACACGAAAACTCTATTATGTTATTAGCTATTTGTGTTTGGTTTTCATTTTTTTTAGTAAATAAGCATGCATGCATGCATGCATAAAGGAGTATATAATAGCATTTTGATATACATTTTATTTTATGAGGATATAAGGTAACATAAAATTGGACGATTGGTAAAATATTTTATAATCATGATTAATTAAGTTGGTATAATAAGTGGTATTTCATAAGGTAGATCAAAGATCGATGTATCGAATTTGTTTATTGTATGATTTGTGAGTGAATTTGCTTGGTGGGAAATTGATTAGTATAAAATATATACTTTTAACGGCGAATATATGTGTTTTTGTGGCAACTTAAGTTGTCACTAATACTTACTTTTAACTGCAGACTTCTAGTGGCGACTAATATTTTCATGTGTTAATATATGTTTGATTTTTCTGAATTAAATTGAAGACTTCATTTAACGTAAGATTTTCTCAATTTTTGGTGTATATTAGTCAATGAATATTTTGAAATATTTCTGGCAGACTTCGTTTCACTCCAAATTTTATGAAATCATTTGTAATGACCAAGTGAACAATATCTAGAATCATGTCACTTTTTTTAGCGTTTAGAGGTCACGAAATAAAATTGTAGAATTTTCTATGTTATCCATAATTCTTTTAGGGAATATGACTGGCCAACTTTGTTTGTCCACAAATTTGTTTACCATGCTGCTATTTTTTTTTAAAACTAATTGCTTCAATTAATATTTAGACATTATTTTCAATTTTTGGTAGTCAATAAATATCCCTAAACTAAAACTAATCATTGTACACTTAATATAACAACATAGTCAATGAAATTTCGTAAATAAGGTTTTGAAAAAGATAGAATATACGCTGACTTTACCACTAACTCATGGAGGCAGAGAACAACAAGTGATGGTGAGTCAAATTATAAGGAACAGAGGACTCCAAAACAATACAATACAACAACTTTAACCACTTTCAAACTATATTGAAAGAATATCTCAAACATATGAATTGGATTAATTCAAGTCAAAACCAACAACCTATGATGAATTGAGGTTCCACAAGATATACACAGTATGACAAAAGATCAATACAATGACTGCTCAAAGAGACGAGAGTTCGACTAGTGATAGTGTTATGTGCAACAGTTGAATAGAAAGATGTACACGAGCCTCGGATCAATGGCAGGAAAAGAGAGTGCTTGTAAAGGCGTGGTGCTACGAACCATAAAGGCAAGGTTGAGCTGTCCCTTACAGAGTACATCACCTTCCATACTCGGCAGTTTCTTTGATAAATCAAAATCAAAATCAAAATCTGCTTATGTGTGTAGCAAAGTAACAATAGTTGTCAATTTGACTTATTGGGAAATGCTCGGTGCCATCTCTCTAATGCATCGAAGACTCACTTTGTCCGTCATTTGCCTTTCTCCACAATAAGTCGGCATATAACTGATTGCATCCCAGCCAAAACCACCTTTGAGGTTCCACACGACATATGCAGTATGGCAGAATATCAAGAAAATGACCTCTCAAGGTGACAGGAGTTGAGACTAATGATAGCATTATGTATAACAATTGAATAGAAAGATGTATGTGAGCCTCCGATCAATAGCAGGAAAAGAGAGTGCTTGTAAAGGCGTGTGCTACGAACCATAAACACAAGGTTTAGCTGTCCTTTACAGAGTACATCGTCTTCCATGCTCGGCTGTTTATTTGATACTAAAACCTGCTTATGTACAAGGTAAACAAAGTTGTCATTTTGACCTATTTGGAAGATGCCCGGTGCCACCCCTCTAATGCATTGAAGACTTACTTTGTCAGCCATTTGCCATGCTCCCCGATAAGTGAACTTATAACTCACAATGTCCTAGCCAAAACCATCTTTGAGGTTCCACACAGCATGCACAAAATGACAAACGACGAAGATGATAACCACTATAAGAGATAGGAATTAAAACTAACGATAGCATTATGTACACAAGTTGAATAGAAAGATGTACACGACCGTCGGATCAATGGCATGAAAAGAGAGTGCTTCTAAAGGCATGTGCTGAGAACCATAAAGGCAAGGTTGAACTGTCCTTTACCGAGAACATCTCCTTCCACACACGGTTGTTTCGTTGATATACCAAAACCTGCTTATGTGTAGCAAGGTAAACATAGTTGTCATTTTGACTTATTGGGAAAATGCCCGGTACCATCCCTCTAATGCATCGAAGGCTAACTTTGTCAACCATCCGCCATTCTTCCTTCTCGTAATCCTCCATTACCCAAATAACCATCCAAGCCTCATATATCTGAATAACAGACAATCGCCCATCCAATTCCAACAAATAAACACGACTCCTAACTCCACAACTAATTTCATGAGGCAACTGAAGTTTCCTCCAAACATCAGTACCCAAATCAAGAACAAGCATACACGAACAACTATCCGTCAACCAATGCAATCCACCATTAATAAACACAACTTGATTCTTATTCATATGCGTGAACTGATCGTCCTGCAACGACACAAACTTCCTCCATTTGTTCAACTCTGAATCATAAACCATACATATAAACGTCCTCTCAGGACGATGACCAAACGACCTATGATAACCAGCTAAAACCACATTATACTTTTGTTTCATCAAATCACAACCCAAACCAACAAGACTAGCTTCACCATCAGGATGAAACCTTGTAATAGGCCTTTCCCTACTTCTAGGAAGCAATTTATATTCTCTAGTCAATGGATTACAAACATAATACACACCCTTATCAGGTATACTAGACAAACATAACAATCCATTACAACAAGCTCTAACTTTAACCCTATCTTTTACAAAATCCAATGAAAATTCAGAAACCCCTTTTAAATTATCAATACAAATCAAACTAGATCTTGATTCTGATGAAGGTTCACTAACCTGAACAAGCACCATAGGATTCTTAACTGACAGTTCATTATAAAGATTTGTGAAATATTTATCAGATATCAATTTATACCAAAGTTTACACACAACTTTTGTCTTAAAAACTGATTTAACAGGCAATCTAGCAAGAATCTGAAGAATTACCTCATCTGGGAAAACCCCATATGGTGAATTCATCTCAAATTTGTTTTGGGGCTCAAAAAATGAGATTTTTTTTTTACAGAAATGGAGGAAAGACTCAATCTTTTTCACATTTTTGAGATCTTTTTGCAATTTGATGAAGATGGGGTTGTTGAATTAGCTTGAAAATTGAAGAAAAACATGGATAATTTATGAAATTGAAGAAAAAAATGAAGGAAAAATGGCAACCGATTTCTAAAAAAAAAGGCTAATTCTTGATTTTGTTTCAGAATTGATGGGCCTTGAAAGGCTTTTTTATAGTATAGTTTCCGTTTTGGGCTGATGATATATAACACTTTGCTTGATATACATAAATATATAACTTATTTTCCGTCATCATTTAGATTTTGTTTCTATTTTTAAAATTTACGTAAGTATAGCCCTCGAGGAATTACTCATTTGGATAACGTTAGATTCATGTCTAATGTTTGTTCATAGGTTTCTCAACTTTACTGACACAACATTAAATTATCGTCTAATGTTGGCAATAGCTTACAAAATTTTAATCCACGTGTTATCTTGACATCTCTTTCCTTACGAGGCAAGACTGAAAAGAAGGTTTCGCGAATGAATTGTGTGGCACAGTGAAAGATTTTTTGCTATTTAATATTTTTTTATAATTTTTTTTTAGTTTATTTGAAAATGATCTTGAGACCATGATGAAAAAGATTTATAAGTTTCTTACAAAGGCTGATGAATTTTGATAGTGATTTGCTAAGTCTGAGCTTCATATTATTATTATTTTTCCAAATAAAGATAATAATGTTTTAAAATAATCCACTTGTTATTGATTGAAATATAAACTAACAAAAAATAAAATAAATAATCATAAAGATGATGTTTTTTTATTTATTTACTAAAATTGATCTTGACTTCCATATGAATAGGTATTCTTGAAGAACATTGGCCAAGTCTTATTATAGTTAAAAATATGAATCACTTGCTTATATTTATTTAATTTATTCATTGAAAACTTGTAAAATATTTTAGAGATGGACATAAATTGTTCTTTTTTTCTACTTTAGTGATCTAATCATTTTAGAACACTCATACCTTTCAAACTTTCATTTTAGAGCATTCAACATGGCTTCTTCGTTACTGTATTTGCTTTGTGATTTACTTAGGTGAGTCGAAAATCTATCAGAAATAGTTTATCTGCCTTCACAAGGTAGGGATAAAGTTGCATATAGTCCACCTCCTCAGACTCCACTTATAGAATTACACTGAATATGTTAATTAAATTACTAATAGGTGTAATAGGAATCAAATAATTGTTTCAAAACAAAGTGAAATCTCAATAGGAAGTAAATAGTTCAAGAAAACAAATTAACATTGAACAAGAAGGGTACGTTATGGTGGAGTTGTAAGTACTCATTTATTTTGTCTTAAGTTTGAGGCTTTATGGCGCGAATTCAGATTTAGTCGGGGCACAATACAGGTACCAAACACCAAATGGGAAACTGAAATGATAAATCAACTCAATGGCACTTGAAGAAATGAAGAGAACCACCTTGAAATTCATTAAAATAGAGTACAAAAAGGTACAATTTTGCAAGTGCATTTGACATTTTCTTGCTTATTTATGGTCTCTCAAGTCTGATTCTTCTTGTAGTATAACAAAGAAATAAGTATAACACATGAATCATCGACGATATGTTTATCATAGAGATTTTATTATGGGATACAATCGACGTTTATCTATGAGATGGAAGTTCTTCACCAGTTAAGAAAGAATGGATGAGGGCAAGACCTTCACTTGGCTTGTATAGAGGTACTAGATGACCGGCTCCTCTTACTGTCACGAATGTCAGCCCTTCGTACTCTACTACCCGTCCTGCTACCTGCATTTACATACATCAACGTAGCTCTCGGTTACTATATACACACACACTGACAGTGTGATAATGCTACACTAACATTGCACTTCTACTATGTTGTAACATGTAATCTATCTTATTTTTCAGGTTGCGTTCCAACAATCAACGATGCTTAGCTAGTTATGTTTGTCTAGGGAGGTGGTGTGTACGCAAACTTACCTCTACCTAATAAGGGTAGAGAGGTTGTTTCAGATAGACCATCGGCTAAAGTAAATCATAACAAAACAAGAACGAAAAGAGAATACAGTAGAGAGAAATGTTTTGTTCTCCATTGCTTTGTTTAACTGGTTTACTTATAAAGCATTGTTGACTCATCGAACAATGATTTCATTGAGACGATTATCTTCAAAAGCAGGATAAGTTAACTTGATACGTTAATAAAGTCCGACTAAATTTTCTAGTTCTCGAAGGGGGAAGTGAGGGTAAGGGACTGTGAGAGAGACGAAAAATGGAGTTAACATTTTCATGTTAAAGCATAGTTTTCTATTTGGTTGCAATTTAATTTTTCTAAGTCGAAAATTACAAGAAGAACTAACCTGCTTATTGAGAAACCAAGAATGCCATGGGGATTTCAGAGTCAGATTAAGAGCTTCAACGCAGTCTCTCGTCCCAATTAATGGCACTCGTCCATCTACATCGCCACTTTTTGAGATAAAATAAAAAGAAAGAATGAGCCACATGAATGTCAGCTTATATAAAATGAGTACTTCAATAATGTAGATTCCGCCAACATATTAGATTTTGTAGTATTTCATCCATTATATGTAAAGAATGTTATGGAAAGAGAAGGAGCCCTTTATAAAACACGAGTAATTTCGAGTCATGTTTCTCAACCTCATACTAGGATGCAACTATAAGAAGGATAAGAACAGGCTAAAAGCAAAATCGAAACAGACATAAAACCACAAATACCTAAAAATCCAAATCTTCAGGCCCCCTTTGATGAGCCTTTCGTATACTGGCAAGATAGAGAATACATTGTAGTTGTATGTACGAAACACAGGATCACTGAAGTGTATAATAGAAATCAAGTTAGGAAGTAGATACTGAAAATAGTAAACAAAAGATTGCACGGAGCTCGAGCAAATATAACCATGACATGAATTTGAAGTCTCACCTGCAACTTTTCCATTTCTTTTTAGTTTGACTTCCTTCAGTGTTCGCGTGAAGAGCAATTTGAACATCTAATCTATTGAAATACTTTTCGGTGAATGCAGTATAACAGGGATCATAACCCCCCGGAATTCGCTTCATCCTCCTGAACCCATAATTAGGTGCCTGCAAGTAAGTACATTGTCAAAATGAAACTTAGTTTCGAGTCATATTTGTCAAGTTTCCAATTGATTCGGTGATTGTAACAATCTTTTGAGGAAATAGAATGTGAGCGATTAAAAATTGTTTAGATGAAAATACAAACTGTGAACGGAAACATTATTATACTATTATGCATATAATCTATATTTCTTTTGACTCTTCAAAATATTGTCGCGCCCATGTTGGATCCTTCAAAAATGCACTATTGTGGAGGATCAACATGCACTCAACGACATTTTTGAAGAGTTTGTGCGTGCAACATAGCATATAGTTGCCTTCGAAGAGGCTCAAAATAGCTCCCATGTCTCGGACTATAAATTGTTTCTACATCTGCAGGCTAATATGCACGCGATGGAGCCCAAGATCATTCTCACCTTGATTTGAGAAGCATCGTTTGTATTAACGATATCACTAGCTGAAGAAGAGGAAGTGTTCACGAGACACTTGGGACCATAAATGTTGTAGATGTCAATTTCATTATATTTATCCCATAACACTTGCATGGCATCATAACAGGCGTCGGACCAGTTGGAGACCTTGAAATCACATACTTGTTTGGCTTTCTGATACTCTGAATCGTATAGTATTGCATGGCTCCAAGCATATTCCAATATCCCTTTATAATCATAGTAATCGTTCGTTTCAGGATTCCCAACCTGCAAGTCATCGTATACGATTAATATATGACACTGGAACTTCAAGATATAACAGTAAAGAAATGCTAATATTCTGTTTTTTTCTTTCCTGCTTAAATCAGAATGAGCAAGTGAGTAATCGATTTCTACAACTATCCGTGAATTTTGCAGTGCTTTGCTACAGGATGCAAACAAAGATAGAGTACGAAAACAATAGAAGATAAACGTAAACTTACGATGAAGCCTTTCAGATTAATATATGGATACTTTTTGCGGTCTTTATTTCGGTTGTATACGAGCTCTGCCAATTGGGGCACATAGTGTCCTATGATCACAAAAGATAGCACCTTACTTTAGACACATTGGACACATAGTCTTAATCGTTAAAATGGAAGTTTAGGGGAAGGTTTACTCACCTGCATAGCTCTCTCCTGATATGAAAAATTCTCGGTTCTTGAACTCGGGGAACCTTTCCAGCCAATTCACCAAGAAATTATAAGCATCTTCAGCTGTGTGAAGCAAATTATGTTCATAAGTTAGCTGCATACACACAATGCAAACTCTTTTTGGAAAATGTATTTGCATTTCTCGGGTTGTAATTACCAGCAAAGGCGTCATCTAAGTTGGTTAAATCGGAGGACGTATTGGTGTATGAGAATCCCACCCCAACTGGTGATTCCAAAAACAGCAAATTGGCTTCTGCAAGTAAAATGTCCAACAAGAACAATAGTCACACTCTATTAGGTTCGATATAACTTCTTCAGTTAATGAACGAAGTTACTAAGCCCTGCAAAGCTAAAACATGTACAAATTATCATTTTCTACTTTTGGTTATCGTCTCAACAACATAATATAGAGTCAATACGTTCTATGTTGTGAGGATTCATCATAAATTGGTAAGCGACTTAGAGTCAACATAGAGCATAAATGAAAAAGAGATATGACCGTTATTCCAAGAATGCTCGTTGAAGTCAAGACCAGCTCCGTTGTTTTGAACTAGCAGAGGTCCCAACTCCACAGCAGCGCCATATCCAATTGAAGAGCAGCCAGGTCCTAATATAGAAAGCACACAAGTGAATGCTAAGAAACTAACTACTCGTTCGTTCTTTTTTTAGTTTGTTTCTAAAAGAATTACGCCTTTTTATAACTAGGATATTTTTAACTTTGAACTTTCTATTTGCACTTAATGACCTGTTCATCACTGACATGTTTAAAACCACAAGTTCAAGGGAACCTTTTGTCAAGTGCCAAAACTTTTCCCTTTTCCCCATCAGCTATCATAAGCTATGTTGCTCGGAATTTCCAAAAATATTGTCCCGACCATGTTGAATTCTCAAGAAAACACTACTTTTTGAGGATCCGACATGCACAATTGACATTTTTGAAGATTCCTAGCAACATAGTCCATAAGATACAAGGGAGAACAAGAATTATGGTTATAGAGCCATAAAACCACAAGTCCCAACTCCCAAGTACTACAACATACAAAAAAGTACAAAAAGAACAGAACTAAATAGTTAAAGCTCCAATCTTTCATATGAAACAAGAAAAATAAGAAAATGGGGTTCACTCTTTATGATAAAGATATGGGAAACAAGAATTATAGTTATCAAGAACAACATAGAGAACAAAAACAACAGAACTTAAAGCTCCAATCTTTCATATGAAACAAGAAAAATAGTTCAAGCTTCAATCTTTCATATGAAACAAGAAAAATAGCTAAAGTTCCAATCTTTCATATGAAACAAGAAAAATAGCTAAAGTTCCAATCTTTCATATGAAACAAGAAAAATAGCTAAAGCTCCAATCTTTCATATAAAACAAGAAAAATAGCTAAAGTTCCAATCTTTCATATAAAACAAGAAAAATAAGAAAATGGGGTTCACTATTTATGACAAAAAATATGAGAAATTACCACCATTAAGCCAAAGGAGAAGGGGTTTCTTGGAAGAATCAAACTGAGATTGAAAAAACCAGTAAAAAAGAGCCCTTCCATGAGTTTTATTGACTGTAATGTAACCAGAAAATTGTGAAACTTGTGGGCTATTGGGTTGCCCTGGCAGCTTTATTACTCTGTCATCTTCTTGAGTTCTTGAAAAAACATTACTCCAACAAATGAGGAACACAAATACAATTAACAATATGTTTTTTGTGTTCTTTGGATTTGAAGGTTCCATTTTTCAGTTCTAGTGTGTGTGTTAGTGTGTGTTTTTCTGAACTTTTAAGATAAAGTGGTCTTCAATCTTGACTATTGGGGTTGACCTCTATGATTGAAAGGATATATATAGTGACATTATCATAGTCACACATCACTACTATAAGCAATAATAAATATCTTATTTACTCCATTTTAATTTATTTGTCTTATGCTTAAAAAAAAAAAAAAATTCATTTATTTGCAACATTTATATATGTTTAAATTTTCACATGATATATTAAAGACAACAAATTAGAGAATATTTGGATATATTTTACATATCTTTAATTTAAGATTACATGATTTATAACTTGTTTGAATTGTGCTTTTAAAGTCAAAATAGCATTTAAGTAGTTTTGTAGTGTTTGAATAAAGAAAAAAAAATTAAGCCAAAAAAACCAAAAATTACTCAAAAGTCGTAAGTTAGAATTTCTAACTTTTGACTTATAAGTCATAAGTTAAAAGTCAATTCAAAAACTCTCTTAATAGTTTGTCATTGACATGGATGGTCGCGGTCTTTCTATTATTTTGACAATGATCGCGACCTTATCATATACTTTGCTTCTCGAAAATGGAACATGTTATGATCGAAATAATTAGGTGTAATATAGAAGTTAACAAAACAAACCTCGAAGATCATGAATAAGAAAACAAATGAGAAATATATCAAAATACACAAAGATATAATGTGGTTCGGTCAACCGACATACATCCACAAGAAGAGATCAACAATTCACTATATAAATATGAGAGTACAAAGTATTGAGAGAAGTAACCTTACATAATTTACTCGGAATAAAAGAGGTTCACACAAGTGATAACGTATCATGCACTTGTGTCTAACCATTTCCCCTCCCTACACAAAACTCTCAAAACCCCTAGAATCGGACTACATTGTGAATGCAACTAAGTCATAAACTTTTTTCTATAAGAAAAAGACTAGCCATATATATAAATATATAGGAACTTTGTGTTTTCCTTTTACGAAACAAAAAATCTATTTATGATAAGAAATTCATGGCAAATATCTAACGGAACAAATATTGAATCTTGAACTACAAACTCACTTTTGTCAAATAGTGTTGTATTCAAGCCATGGCAAATTGTTGCTCTAACAATCTTGATTTTGTCATCTATACGCATATAGCTTGAAACATAACATGTTATTTCCTTCTCTCTTTTTATTCTATCTTGTGATACATCATTACAAGCAAAGGGCAAGTGGACTCATTCACTATTTACTAATTTTCGAACACATGTGTATCACATATTAATCAATATAAAACGTTTAAAATTGATTTTATATATATATATATATATATATATATATATATATATATATATATAAACAATATATTTAGAATAAGTGATGAGTTATGCAAGCTCAACTTGTTGAATAGTGAACCCCACTCAATCGATATGTATTGTCACTACAAAGCATAATTTATGAAAAATTCTAACAACTTGTGACAAACCTAATGTATATTGGTTAAAAGAAATAGTGAAAAATAGTCTTTTGTTGAGTAAGGTTTAGTAAAGTTGTCAAATGAACGAATTTAAATTGCGATTGGGTGGATTAAAATGAGTTGAATCAATGAATATATCTGATTAGAAAATTTGCATTCTAAGAGTTGAGGGAGAATCATGTTATGTTTTTAGTCCTCGAAAAATAAAAAAAATTCTAATATTGATTCTTGTGATAACCTGATCAAACACATTTAACCTTCTATTACTTGATTGTGAACCATAAAATATTTAACAAATTATTAATGATTAAATCATTTAAACGAGTTGACTTAAACATTTAAGGAGACGTTTGACCATGAAATTTTAACTTTACTCTAAAATAGCTGGTTTGGCACATAAAACTCTAGAACTAACTTCAAGTTGAATTTCAAATTTTCAAAAATTTGAAAATCGAAAAATTACTCACAAAAAGTCAAAAACCACTCTTAATTTGTATTCATTTTTAAAAAATCATTTTTCACTATTTTAACAAAAACTATTTTCTTAAAAAGAAAATCTCAATGAAATATGGCAAAAGCCCACTTATTGTGACCATTAAATGAAATATATTTTCAACTTGCTCAAATTTAAACAATGTTAATGCACACTTATAAGTCAAAAAATTGATATTTGTAGTTATCTATCACCAAACATATCAATGACTTGAGCAAGTTGAATTTATAGGTCATAATTAACACACCAACATACATAAGCCACGATCTTTTAATAATTGACTCAAAAATAATATTAATTTGTCATTTATCTATCGTCAATCTTGTTTAGTGATGAATTATCAAAAAAAATTGTCAAGCTACAAGAAATTTAGTGTCAGATTAGTGATGAAATTTGTAACTAATTTTTTTTCTAGAGTGTTTATTGACTATGGCTGCTGCTAATCATTATTCTTAACACATAATTAATTAATAATCTATACATGTTTAGACAAAATAGACTTTCCCACTTACTTAGTCTCTATTGATAATTTAACATACATTTTTTTCCTTAAACGCTACAATAGAATTGAACGATCCACTAAGAGCCTACATCTACACGTTTCAACAAGTAATACTTAGTATATTTGCTTTTTGACCCATTAAAGTATTTATTATTACATAATTAATGACGGAGTTGTGATAAGAATCAGACTCTGAGTTTAATTCAATCTCAAAAATCGGCTCGTGAGTACTGGTCGAGTGGTCGTCATGATCTTTTGACCTCGTTACATAATTAATGAAGGGGGTTAAGACTTGAGATAAGAATAAGATTTCGGGTTTAATTTAATTTCAAAAACCAGCTCATGAAGGTGAGTATTGTTAGTGATCTTTTGATCTCGTTACATAATAAATGAAAGGGGTTGAGATAAGAATCATACTTTGAGTTTAATTTAATCTCAAAAACCAGTTCATGAAGGTGAATATTAGTCGTGATCTTATGACCTCGTTACTTAATGCCTAACTTTTAATTTAAAAAAAATCGTTACATAATTAATGAAGGGGGGTTGATATAAGAATCAAACTTCAAGTTTAACTCAATCCAAAAATTAGCTCATATAGATGAGTATAAGTTGTGATCTTTTGTCCTCATTAACGAAGGGAGTTGAGATAAGAATCAGACTCAGTTTTCACCTCACCTATCTCATGGATAAAACGTTAGCTTTACTAGCTACTTTTGATCTTAAAGATTTAATCCGAACTATATCATATAAATTAGGACGTACAGAATATTAGTTAGAAGAGTGATGTAACCTTTGGAGAAAAGGATAGCCATAAACTTATGTAACAGAAAAATTAATTAATAATGTTTTGATTTTCTTATAGTAGAATGGTATGATGAAGATTTTCCCATATTTGTTGCGGTTTGGAATATCATTCTATGTAAAATAAGAAAACTCCAAAATTTTGGATGTCATTTTATTTTTTTCATTAATAAACTTGTGGCTAATGAGATTTGACTAATTAATATATGTTTAATTTATACAATGTAATCTCCCTTTCAACAAATAGCTACACGCAATCGATTCGTGAAAAAAAAAAGAGGGAGAGAAATTTAAGTAGATAATGTATGCATATGATTATACGGGAGCGTATTCATGATTTCGAAAAGATAAATATACTATGACAAAAAGATGGAATTAAGATATATATTTTAATCATTAAATTCAATATACTTTTGCAATATTATTATATAGTAAAAATTAATTATGTAAAATAGTAATTTCATTATATGTGTTTGAGTTATGAAAATAACTTTTTATGATAGACTCTTGTAGTCGGGCTCTTCTTGAAATTCCACACATAATAAAAATTTAGTGTATCGAACTGTCCTTTTTTAGTGAATTAGTTGAATGGCCATTGACATTTTACTTTTGTTAACAAAGAAGATATTGCTTTTACCATTTTATATTATTTGGTCTATGTTGACTTAACGTGTCCCTTAACTCATTAAATATGTATTTTACTAAACTAACCTTATCAACGATGTGTTGAAACTCTAAATTTGATAATTACTACGTTATTTAATAATTTAACACAAAGAATAATATGAATTTTTTAAAGTAAAATTCTCTTAATTTACTAAAATAGGATAGTAAATAATTTTTTATTTTTTTATAATATAAAGGATCAAATAAAATAAAACGAACGGAGTAGAATTGCAGCCATGGCTGCCTTAATTAGGAGACCTATAAAAATAGCTTTACTTTAGGGACCACTTTGATGGCTTTTGTGCAAAAACACCTGTGGTACAAATATTAATATTAATACCAATTTATTTATTTTTCAATAATTTTATTTTTTAAGTATTTGTAATTTTGTATGCGTTTGAAAAATGACGGTCATGCTCGTCTCGTATTTATTGATACATTTTTAAATTGATCAGACTTGTGCAATATCCACATCGATGAGAATAGCTCAGTTATTGATAAATTGAATTGAGAATCACGAAATCGTAAATTTAATAAAGTAAAAATATTAGGTAATATATTTTTTTATTTATCTAAACTTTGGTGAAAAGAATTATATATCTGGTGCATATATCTATCATTGAAGTAGTTGTTATTACGTTGAAACACTAAACACATATTATACATATATTGATTTAACGGAAATAAATAATTGATACGAATAAATTGTTACGTACTTCATACGTCGGCAAACACAAGGGGATAAATCTGGAACTAATTATTAAATTGAGATTAATTTCATAAATAGTATAATCTCATTAGTCATTGGTGACATTGGAATCCACTCATGTTGTATTCACACGATATGATTATAAAATTACAGTAATTTGAGACTTTATACTAAAAAGAGAACTGAAAAAAATAAATAAATTGGATTTTAACTATTTTTAAACAATACTATGTATTTGAGAATATACCAATTTTCCTTAGTTAATATTGTAATTAACGTGGGTCGCAATGGAATGGTTGAGATCTTTTCACGCTTAACCAGTTCAGATTCGAGTCTTTGAGAATGAAAAAAATCCTTATTGATAGTGTCGACCTCATAAATGAATCATGTTATGCCTGAATATGAAAATTTAGTTGAACTCCACTATAGATACCGAGTTTCGTTTGAGAAACAAACAAAAAAATCTGGTTCAGTCCCCATAGACTATGTTCCCAAAATTCTCTGACTTTGGTCTAAGATTAGAATAACAAGTAACAATGACATTTTCACTATTAAATTTATATGGTGGAGCATATATATATATATATACCATCTTTCAAAATTATAATAGTGTTCATCTCATAGGGCGGAACTAGAATTTAGAGTTTATGGGTTCTAAACTTGTTGTTGAACTCATAATCGTTATAGTCTGCAATTAATTTTTTATACATATTTAATGAATTTTCTAATATGAATATAGGGTCTAAACAAAAGTTCGTCCTGTTGATTATATGAAATATATTTATACAATTAATTGTAAGAAGTACAATATGATGTGTATTTCTTAATTAAATAAAAACAAAGTATAAACAAAGAAACCATATAAAAATTTCCCATTCAAAGAATAAAATTCTAAAAGAAGTAAATGCTACAAATCTTATAAATCCTTAACTAAACGAGATAAATGTTACAAATCCTTCAGAAAGGTTAATGTATATGTATCTCACTTAAATAAAGATTAAGATTAAAAATAAAATTAAAAATAAAGCTACCCTTTGATGAATTGGAATGAGTAATGACCCTAATTTTGATAATTTCTACACTTGATTTTGTTTATTCTAATTGGAGTCTGACTAATTAATTCATATCCACGATGCATACAAAATTTCTTAACATGATTTTTTCCAAACGCAAAGCTCAAACCCCAGGCCTCTGATTGTTAATTGAGTTGTTGTTGTAAAAACAACATATCATCAATATTCCACAAATTGTCACAAACATTATCATCCAAAAATAATTGGCTCATATTTTGGTGATGATTATTATCATTAAAAATATCACCTTGTTGAAAATAACCACCTGTGGGACTAATCAAGATTTCCCCATAATCACCTTGATTAAGAGGATAATTAGTGTAGCAATTATCAGACATGTCTGAAATTTGTGTCCCAATTGAGTTTTGTGATGAAGTTGTTGTTGTTGTACTAGAATAATTCTCTTGTGGGAAATTCATATTTGGAACAATATTATTATTATTAATATTATTATTGTTGGTAATAATAATATTGTCATTTGTTTTTTGAATATTCACTTGATTATTTGAATTAGAAGAAGCTTGAATTCTCTCAACTAGCCTTGGTATCCAAAGATAATGCAATGTATCTTTGAATTCTTTGCTATTGACATCACACTTTAGTTGTTTGGCTTGTTTTTGCACTCGAGTTCTCCAGTAATTTTTTATCTCGTTATCTGTTCTTCCTGGTAAATGTTGTGCAATTTTTGACCACCTACATTAATCAGAAAAAAAGAGTTTAATTATACTCTTTATGTTAACATATCATGCTTTTATACTGTCAATATATATACGTATCGAATTAGATGGTGTTTATTATGTACAAATGAACATACCTATTGCCCCAACGAGAATGAAGTTGAAGAATCAACAATTGTTCTTCAAGTGTAATATTTCCACGTCGAACATCTGGTCTAAGATAATTAAGCCATCTTAATCTGCAGCTTTTTCCGGTTCTCTTTAAACCTGTTTAATTAATATCCATGACATAAGTTAGTAATTATTAAATTCCTCATATCATACTGCTTATTGGTAAAATAATTTAACAAAAGAACCAATAATATCACTTAATACTCTAACCACTTTCTATTTAAATATAATTAATCATAACCATTTTAATTTTGCCCCTTTTTGTTTTATCTTAGTGGAATGATTAGATGAGTTTTAAAAAAGATTATTTAGTACGGAAAGAAATTATCCACCCACAGTCCCATACACTTATAAACATGAATCTTTTATCTCTCCTCATGAAATATCGTTTATAGAAAAAACTCTTTTTATTTTTTTAAAGTAGAAATAAGATTATGTATATACTATTTTATTTATATCTTACTTGTTGAATTTCACTATGTTATTGTTATTTTGATTTATATGACTACTAGAAATTTGAAGTTTTCCTAAGAATATTCCATTGAAATCCGTGGGAAATAAGTTCATTTCGATAAATTTTCATCAAAAATTTCAAATTACACATGGCGCGCTCCAACAGAAACGTCCATGAAAAATTCATAAATTTCGAGCTTGTAGTTATATATAAATTGATTAAGAAGAAAAAAAAGTTTGTAATGTTTTCTTATACTGTCAGTGTATAAAATGTTACCTGCAGAACGAGCGAGGGAATTCCAACGACCTTCGCCATGAAGAGCAATATGATTCATAAGAGTGAAATCTTCTTCAACAGTCCATGAACCTCTTTTTAGGTCCAAATTGTTATTATTTTCATCACCTTTTCTATCGTTGCTATCGATACTATCTTCTTTTCTCAAACCAAAATCGACATATTGATGATGATGATGATCCATCGATAATAAAAAAAACGGAATAAGCTAGTTGAACGCTTTCAAAAGGTTACTCAAGTCGCCTAAAGCCTCGTGGATTATGAGAAACTAAATTTTTTATAGAGAGAAAAAAAATTTAGAGAGAGAAAGATGTACTAAATTAGTGCATGATGAGATAAGAAGAAGTGATAAGGGGTTTATATAGAAGAATAAAAAGAAAGAGAAATTTTAAAAAAAAAAAAAAAAAAAAGTGAGTAAAACGTGTAGATTTGATGGAAATTAATGAAAATTAATTAAGTTGTAAATTTATATAATGAGTTTAATTAATGTTTAAACTCACAAAGCCACAATTAGGAAACATGTCTAATTTTTAGCCACTTGTTTAATTAATTGATGAAAGTGTTTACTGTGTGTTAATTAATTAAATTATATTAATTAATTAATTACACTTAATGACTTCAACTCGTTTTTGACACTTTTTGACTTTGTCTATTTTACTGTATGAATTCACATTTTAATATTAGTTCAATAAATTAAAATCAATTTTTAGATTTTTATTTTCTTTATCCACTAAGCAAGTTGTCATGGATTTGCTGACTTTCTGAAATTCATTTTTCAAAGTTAATTTCCTAAATTCCTTTTTTTCCCCTCAAAATTGAATAAGATGTCCACTAACATTTGATATTGAAATTTCATGGTTTAAACTAAGAAATTTTTCTACTATTAGGTAGAGGCGGAGCCACATAGAGTAATATACTGAAACATGGTCAATTGAATATTTTCATCAAAAATATATCATGTACATAGAAAATTATAATGTGTATGTAGCTTAATTAAAAATTACTTTTTATACATATATATTGAATGGAAAATGATCAAATATATTGATGTATTATCAAAAATAGTTTTAAACACATCCCTCATTTGAGTTTTTGTTCAAATATATTTCTCTTATTATATTTCGATTGAAATATACATCTTTATAGTGATTTATACTTATTTTGGATTGAAAGTATAACGAGAAGATATATTTGGACCGAAACTCAAACGAGAGTATATTTAAACTATTTTGATATATAGTACATGAATATATTTGGCATTTTTCCATATGTTAAAATCTTGGACACTCATAGTAAAATTCTTGACTTTATCATGACTTTTATTAGGTCATCACCCAAAAGATATTTATAGATACACTTCTAAAGTATAAGATTTATAATATTGAAAATAAAATATATTACCTGCTATAAAAAATTAAAATGACATAATATTATAAACTCATATATATACAACATGCAACTCTAACCTAACTAGTTAGGCTTATTGTGTTCATCAAAATCTCACCAACATGTCACCAAACTCTTACTTCTTACCTCTAACTAATCAACTTAAGTTCTTTAATCTCATTATTGAAAAAACGTTAATTGACATTTCTTTCAGAATATCATCAAAAATATGAGATTATTATTATATATTCTTGTTAGAATATTTTTGACAAGCCAATTTTCGATAAAATTTGTTAAAATTCCCGTTTTTTAAATAGTGTTAGCTAGCTTGCCTCTAGAGAAATTTAGCTAGTTTTTTTTTTTTTTTTTGGGTGCCTCATTAAAATATTTATGTGATTTAATGTGAATATGGGCTATGCAGTTATGCTATTGAGGGCTATGTATTATAATTTAGTAATTTTAGAATTAACAAGTTATAAGTAGCTGTACATAACTTCATGCCTATCTACTTTATTTATGATTCAAAATTAATGTGTAAATCCGCACTCTATAATTGCTTATAAGTCCTCTTTAAACAGCTGATTAATCAAGTATATATAGTGAGATTAAGCAAACTCTTAATCATTTTTAATATCCAAGATTGAACTATAACCAACACACGTTGTGATCGAATAGTAAGTACGTGCTCTTTTGTCCTGCTTAAACTCTAAATAGTGGCTAAATCAAAATTTTGATTAAAGAGTGTCAAAACATAAAGAAAAAATCGCGTAGAAGGTCAGAAGTGTCAATATGACTCCGCCACCTAGCTATATAGTGTAATTTTCTGATGAAGAAATGTCGATCGACATCCCTCAAGTATATGTGACTCCACCACTAGCCTTGAATTGAGAGTTGTCTTTGTTAGTGAGTCTTTTACGTGCCCTTTAATATGATTTTTTTTTGGTGAAAATCTAATTTTTATCGGATTCAAATATAAATATCGAATACAGCTAGGAAACCATTAAGTAAGATCAAGAAAATGTGAAAACACATATGGAGAGGATCTAAATATTAATTATTAAAGTAATGATTACAAAAAATAATAACTAAGCAAAGATTGTATACATCTTAAGCCACCGGCCATCTTTTTGCTTGAACTTATTAATATAATAATTTTTATATATTACTGTAAAATAAACTTCTTTTTGTTTTCATGCTTTATATTATTAATTATATAACTACTATTATATACTATAAAAATAGACAATTCATGGACCACTTTGAGTTTACAATTTTTAAAAATGCTTCCATATTCATTGCACTGTTTTAAAGCCACCATATTAAACAATAAACTTCTTTTATTTTATTTGTTTAGCTGTCTTTTTTACAAAAGAAATAAAATTAAAATAGGTACACACATTTTTAGAATTTATGGCTAATTAATTTAAAAGTTAAAGAGGATGAAGACATTTACATAAACAAATTAATCTACAAAAAAGAGTACCCCAATCACGTGTTCTATGACTTTTTAAATTTTTAGTTTCCATTCGGTATTCGATATTCGATATTAATATTGGAATTCAACTAAATTTAGTATCAGGCTTCTTAACAAAGACGACTTTGTACTCACTAGGACTCAAATTCGAGACCTCTAATTAAAAATAAAGAGTACTTACCACTCCACCAGAACGCTTACGAGTGTATTCATGACATTATGATAGATGCAACTAGTACTACTAGAGATTATTAAAGTTATATTACACTTGTCTCTTCTTTTCTTTTTTCTAGTTTATATTGTCATTATATATCATTTTATGATTTTTTTTTTGGCTAGAGATGTCTGTGATAATATGTGGGGGATTATTATTAGCTAGTGATTATTTAAATAGCTATAGTTTAATTTAAAGTATGATTATGAAATCTAGCTATAAATTGTATATTTACGAAACGTAGCTATATATCGTTATTGTATAAATAAAAGAGCTAATTGTATCAGATGAATATTAATTATATTGAAAAAAAAATGCAGTATGACGACATATATCAACTGTATAAGATCAAGCAAATATTATTTAAAAATTAAGACAAAGAAACAAGCTTTGCTTTTAGTAGACATACATCCTCCCATATGTAGACATAGTTTCTATTTCTTATAGCCCTTCTTTTTGTTGGGCTAAAGAGGCCTAAAAATATTTTAATATGATAAGATATTATTTATTTTAAATTATATATATATTTCAAAAGACGCTTTATCTTATTGAGAGTATCACTATATTTTATATATTAGTCTTTTTCCTTTCAACTATTGATTCAAAAAATTAGTGATTATCTGATAGTGTGTCACATTCTTAACAATCATCCTCGAACTAAGTTACACATGTTCGATTCTCGCAACATTTGAGTACTTATCCCCATTACATCAACCGATCGAGTAGTTATGGCCACCAAACATGATTAATGTGATATTATCTGTTTTAATTTTGATCAATCTCGCATAATTTTCTCTAAAGAACCTCACACATTAAAAGTATCTCTATATATTTTATATATCACATATTTTTTTTTCCATTTATTAATATAAAATTTTATTTGCATCTGAAAAATAAAAAAACTTAAAAAAGGGGTATAAGCCCACCAAAATGGTCTCTTTTCATTACTCAAACGCACGCTTCCCATTTAAAGTATAGTTTTAATATTAAAATATTTACTAATGTTCCCTCTAATGTTTACAAATGATATAGTACACGTAACTATGTTGATTTTTAACTCTAAATTACCCCCACATATGTTTATAATAAATCAAATATATTTGGAGATAGGAATATTTTTTAATATACCTTTTACCTTATAATAAACACCACATTTAGTAGATTTAATTATTAATTAAGACGTGTTGTTTTGGCACTATATAGCTTTAGGCCCCTACAATATAATTAATTAATTATAGACTTAGTTGATTGATTTTTTTTATTTGATTGTTCAATGTATCATCCAATTTCTCAAATTAGAATTCACACTAGTGAAGAAAAGAAGTTTTATAATATTTTAGTAACATTGCCCTACAAAAAATAAAAATGTATTATAGATTTAACATATAATTCACGAATCACGGGGATCTAGATAGATCGATATATTAAGCAAAATAAAATAAAATCATTTTCATTAAGAATTATAAAGATTGTGATCACTATGATTTTTACGATTTAGTTATTATGAATAAATCTGAACGTTCAATCTTAAAATTATAAGAGATTATGGATGGAGCGATGATGATGATTTTTTAAAGACGAATAAGGAATGGGGAGGGGGAAGTGTGAGCGGGTTGAGTAAATAACATATCCATTTATCAATGAATATTAGCTTAAATTATTTTGATACGTCCAAAAATTAATTCAATCACTATAGAAATTGTGATTGATCAATTAATGAAACATCAAATCAATTGGTGAAGCAAAATATGACCAAGATTATATATATTTTTTAAAATAATAGGATGAATGTATAGTTGGTCTAGATTCATTGGCAGTAAAATAGATGTGGATACTTTTGGATTTTTTATATTTGGTGTTCGTATATGGTGAGATCAAATTTTTTATTTAGAGTGTTAAGATTTAATATATACATATGAAAAATACTTTTTAGTCTAAATACTTTGTATAAATAGTATAATTTTTTCGATGAAGCGTGCAGTTCAACTGATCATCCTTCGTTGCACATGTCTATGTCACTACCAATATTCATATTGAGGCTTTATTAAATTTAGATTCAAATATTGCAAGACTTGTTTCTAAGCCCGATATTTATAAAAAAAAATTCATTCTCAAAATTGTGAACCTAAAAATTTTAATAAAGAATTAGAAATTCTGAACTATCCGATCACAACTTATATGGATGAACCTTTTGGATTCATTCCCTCACTCTTATCTTATGTTTCAATCAATAGTTATGACTTATAACATTTGTAGTATACTAGTTGGAATTTCCTTATTTATGTTTTGTCAATTCCTAATAATAACTATTAATGGTGGCGATGTGTGTGTATATATATATATATATTATATTTTAATTTTTCTAATTGTCCCCTCTAAACATAATAATAAGTCTATAGAGTTCAGAGAAATCTCATCTCTAATTTGTAGTTGACCGTGTGTACCATACAAGTCAAACTAATTAAGAAGCTTCTAAAGTTAGTTCTTATTAATTAATTACTCAAAAAAATAGATTAACTTAGCTTACTTTGAGACTAAATAATCATTATTAAATCCCAAAAATAAACTTTTCAAGGTACATGAACTTAATTTGCTTTGCAACCCCATGTACACACAATATATTTTTTAAAAAGTGTACACTTAAGTGATTTTCCCATACTCCTTAAATTTATCCCAATTTATCTAACATCTTTTTTTAGCTTTTTGAGACTCAAATTAATATGGATTTCGATTAAGATTTTAAAAGAAATAAATAATTGTACTAACATGAAAAAAAATTGCACCATATAGTACTTATCATATATAGCTTATTTAAAATTTAATTTAATTTAGCTTAAAATATTTGTCAGGTTAATTTTAAAGAAGCGAAAAGTGTCACCTAAATTAAGATCGATAATTAATTACTTGCAAAAAATTCAAAAGGCATAAATAAAGAAAAGAAATTAGTTCAAACATCTTAGTAAGAGTTTACTATTTTAATCTATCTAGATAAAATATATACTATTGTTGAGTCAAAAACAATAGTCCAAGTCAACAAAGAATAAAATAGTCTTGTAGCTTAAGGAAATCAAATTGTACATTATAAACTATTGTTAAGAGTCAAATAAAATGGTCAACACCAAAGATGACTTAGAATTAAAACTATAATAATAAATTTAGGATTTAATCAGTTGCGTAACCATATATAATGAAAGACAATTAGTTAAAGATACTTCATCGGAATTTATACGGTATATATAGAAAATTGTATTAAATAATATACATAGATAAAAACATTTCATATATATGCACATGCATGTACTAAATCTTAAATACTTTTTTTTTTACTTTGTTAATATCTATAATTATTTTATACGCGTTTTGTTTGTTTTAATATTTATAATTTTATATTATTTGTGTGTAAATCAATCTATCGAAAATAACTATTTTATCTTCTAAATTAAGGGTATAGTTCATTATCTATGTATTCACTATTTTTTTCAGACTCCACTTATAATGTTACGCTGAGTATTATATAGATCTTAAACTCGGATACTTTGTTGTTAAGAGGAAAGAAGCCGATCGATGGTCAACAAATTAAGTTACATTATTTGAATTAAACTAAAAGATAAGATCATGGCAAAGTGTGGGAAGTGTTTAAATTGCACTAAAACCTAATTATAACTATGAAAATATATGTAAACAAAGATTAAATTTGGAACTATTTTTTCCAAAAAGTTCCAATTGTTTTCAAAAAAGGTTTTCTTATAAGGCTCTGTTTCAACGACATGGGTTGTGGTGTGATGACTGAAATCCTTTCATCCTTAATTCGAGGTTTGGGATTTGAGCTTTGAGGATGAAAAAAAATCACTTTGGGATCATCGCTCCTAGAAATAGGGTTTGTAACGCGTAATTTTGAATTTAGTAAAGCTTTATTGCAGATACCGAACACCAAATAAGCAACCAACAAAAAAAAGGCTCTTTTTGAACTTGTAAGTGTGCTTTTATAACTTGTAATTAAGTTTACAAACAAATGGCAAATAATAAAGATAAAAATGCCCTATTATTTCTTACAATTGTTGATTATACTCTAAAAAAATACAAAAACTCAAACATAGTTGTTGATATAATTTAATTACTATTTTCTAATTAGGACCAAATGTCTTCAATGTTGCACAAATTGTCAAAAACATCTTCATTATCCATCCATAATTCTATATTATTTTGTTGATCCATTGCTTGGTAATCTTCATACCATAGTTGATCACTTTGATTAACTTGATAATAATCTTGATTAGAGTTTTCTGATGAAGTTGCCATGCTGGAATTCTCCGGTGTAACGCTCGTGATTAAAATACTATTGTTGTTGTTGTTCGTCAGTTGAACGGGTTGTTGAGTTTCGCTACTAGAATTATCATTGGAAATTTTGGATGCTTGAATTCTCTCAACTAGTCTTGGAATCCAAAGATAACGTAATGTATCTTGGAATTGTTTGCTATTGACATCACATTTTAGTTGTTTCGCATGTTTTTGGACTCGAGTTCTCCAGTAATTTTTAATCTCATTATCCGTTCTTCCTGGCAAATGTTCCGCAATTTTTGACCACCTACACTCAAAAATTATGTAATTGTAAGATATTTGAAATTTATGTTCTTGTAAAAAATTCTCAATAAGAATAAATTAAAATGAAAAACTTATGGCTAGGTGTTTTCAAATATAAAAATATATTTTTAAAAACAAAATTAATAAAATAATATACCTATTGCCCCAACGAAAATGAAGTTGAAGAATTAAAAGTTGTTCTTCAAGTGTAATATTTCCATGTCGAACATTTGGTCTAAGATAATTAAGCCATCTTAGTCGACAACTTTTTCCCGTTCTCTTTAAACCTGTTTAATTAATCGAAACGTTAGTTTTTGAATAGACTAAAACAGAAAATATACATATAAAACGTTTATACCCGGATGATATATACGTTAAAGAGTTATTTATTTACCAGCACAACGTGAGAGGGAATTCCAACGACCTTCACCATGATGAGAAATATAATTCATTAGAATAAAATCTTCTTCAACAGTCCATGGACCTCTTCTAAGCTCCATGATTTCTTCATCAATATAATTTTCCTGATTAATTAATTTATCCATCAAAATTGATTGATAAAATAAAAATATAAAAAATATTGACGGATTTTGTTAATGTTTTATAGAGAGAGAGAGAGAAAGACAAAGTAAGTGTTGTGAATAGATGTATTTTGGAGATAGAGGGAGTTGTGGAGCTTTATATATAGTGTGAGGGAATGATTAAAAATAATAATTCTATTTTTTAATTCCCATTTTTTTATTATAAAGTTTAATTTAAACATAGTATGTGATAATACGACTCGTTTTGCACCTTTTGGTTTTGACTATATACTATATGACTATAATAAATTAATTTCCCTTCATTCTACATAGTGGACTCATTCAACTATGTAGCCAAGTTGACATGAATTTTGACTTTCTGATTTCATGTAGACATGTTATAATCCACGTATCAAGATTTATAGTTTAATAATATCGGTGAAAATTGTCGCATAATAAATTAGATTAAAAGAATTTCATTTACTTATAGTTATTATGTTATTGGAGTCTATCAGTACTAAGTCAGATTCATCTTAATTCATTCGTTTACTTAATATTAGACTTTCATTTCATCGTGTTGTCTAAGCTCTATATATCTAATTCTTGATGTGCAGTACTGTTGAATATCATATCGTTGAGGATGGATGTTATGTCTCTTTTTGTGGTTTTAGGCAATTCTGATTGTCTCATGAGTTAAATTTTAGATTTGAATTAATATGATCAAGAGTGTTTAGTTAATAATATAAAATTATAAGGACCAGACAAGAAATATTTTTAAAAATTATACTGTACTACGATCCTAAGTTATTATCCTATCATTTTCTTTTATTATTTGCCAAACAATATACATTGATTATACTTTATCAATATACATAACTTGAATTTATTGCAACTTTTTATAGTAATAGATGTATAACGCAAGTCAAAAATTAATAAATTAAAATTTCTAGGTTCATCTTCGATATTCTTAGGTGAAAGCAAAATATGACTAAGTTAAGGATATATATGCTCTAGTTTTTGGACGGTAGGGGCACTAATGTTCCAAAAATATGACGGAGGATATTTGTTTACCATTTACGTCAATTTGGGATATATTTATCCTTTTCCCCCTTTTTTCTATCAATCAAATCAAAATTCTCCATTAATGATTTGTCAATCCCTAACAATAATATTTTCTTATCCTATGATTTGACATATCCAATGTAATTTCTTTTTTCTTTTTGGGAAGAAAGCATTAAATTTCACTTTTCTATTTTTGGTTTCTATCTTAATATATACCAACGTAGCACCTTTGAATTTTCGATTTATCACTTGATGGGGTAAAATTATTTATAGCTATATGTTATACTTCAAGTTCAAACAAGTTGCTAGGATTTGTTGTATAAATGCTCATTGTTAATGTAACTAACACATATACTTATTAAGTAAATACGTATGTCCTAAGGTATTTTGTTTCTTCATCCTTTTTCATAGCAAAAAGTCTTTGTCGAGTTAATTGGCATCATTGCCTCTGATTCTTTCTTTGTTTTTATTGTCGTCTCTATATGAATAGATTCCCATTAACGCACCAAAAAAATAAGGCAAAAGTCCTCTTTTGAATTTTTTGTACGAGACTCCTTTTTTCTATTGTATGAATATATACTTATAGGAGAAAGAGAGAATTATCTTTAGTTTTGTCAGAAGAATTAATTAGTATTTTCGTGTGTAAGGCCCTTTCATGAAAAATGTCGAATAGTTTCCCTTTTTTGTTGTTGTTGTTGCCAAAGGCACCAACAGAATTAATTATTACTATTAATTAGTTCTAATATAATGACATTTTTCTATTTTAATCTAATGCTTCTCCTCCTGCACATGTCACTTTACGGCTGCTAATAATTAATCTACATTTAAATTAATTCAGTTATATGAATTTTATTTATTTTTTTATTTCCATTTATTTAGATTAGTTTCTCTTAGAAGATAAATTTGTGATTATATTACTTTAATTTTACGAATATATGTTAACCTATCTTTTCCTTTTTTTAAAAAAAATTCGAACTCAAATATTTATGATAATCATGATGAAGGACAGACTAAGGAAGACGACGTAAAAGAACTAACATATACACACATTTTTTAGGCTCAACATCAACAACAACATAACCTAAGAAATTTTTTTTATCTAAAGCTAGTTATGCCAAAACAGATAATATTTTATATGATGAATTTGAATCGTGACAAGTGACAACATCATATCGTCTATAAATTCTCTAAGCATTATTACTCTTTAATCAACTTGTACTTAAGAATTCATATACATTCAATTAGCAACGTAAGCCACTATGTAATTAACACTTCTTAATGTCCTCATTTTTTTTTCTTAATTTTTTTAATTTGTATTGATTTAAGATTTCAACTTTCAACCCTATAAACCTAAATACTACTCTATAGAGTCAAAGACATCTCATATTTGTAGTTGACCATGTATATGAGTTAACTAGTCAAATAAGCAAGCTTCTAATAGTAATTCTTATTAGTTAATTAATTAATTAATTAAGAGTTTAATCTAGCCAACTAGGTTTCTTTAAACTAATTAACAAACATTGTTAAATCTAATTGAACCTTTTTAAGTTTAAGCTACATGGACTTTGTTAATTTGCTTCTCACACGTAAGCTATTTGCTCATAATTCAAAAAAGCAAAAAGCAAAAATAGTTCAAACAATATATGTCAAAACCAATACATTTTATATATATTTCGTAAACTATTTGGTCGAAGTATTTAGGATAATAAATTGTGATTATCTGTTTTTATGATCTTCAAGTTAAAAGTCATGAACAAATTAAATTATGTTATCGATTTTTTAATATTGAAAAAAAAATAATCAATGTGTTGGAACGTTGAGTACGATTAACTTTGAAGGACGATAAAAATCTTGAAGAAAACAAGTTAACAATATAATTATTACCATCTACTTGTAATTGCAATGTTACAAATAATGACACACACACAAAAGAAGAAGATAAAATTGTTCTATGCTTTGTTTAATGCTTATTAATTAATTATAACTCTAAAAATATTGCCAAAACTCAAACTTTTTTTTCGGAGTCCGACTAAATCCAGATTCGCGCAGAGAAGTTCTACATTGAGGTAAAGCGCTTCCTAATAAAAATGACTTTGTACCCAAGGAGGCTCGAACCTGAGATCTGTTGTTGTTGAGTTAATTTAATTTAATGCTCTAATAAGGACCAAATGTCTCCATTGTTGCACAAATTGTTGAAAACATCTTCATTATCCATCCATAATTCTTTATTATTTTGTTGATCCATTGCTTGGTAATCTTCAAACCATAATTGGTCACTTTGATTAACTTGATAATATTCTTGATTAGAGTTTTCTGATGAAGTTGCCACGCTGGAATTCTCCGGTGTAACGCTCATGATTAAAATACTATTATTGTTGTTGTTCGTCAGTTGAACGGGTTGTTGAGTTTCGCTACTAGAATTATTATTGGAAATTTTGGATGCTTGAATTCTCTCAACTAGTCTTGGAATCCAAAGATAACGTAATGTGTCTTGGAATTGTTTGCTATTGACATCACATTTTAGTTGTTTAGCATGTTTTTGGACTCGGGTTCTCCAGTAATTTTTTATCTCGTTATCTGTTCTTCCTGGCAAATGTAATGCGATTTTTGACCACCTACACACCCAAAAAAAAGGGCATAATAAACTTGTTATTAGTTGAATAGGAAAGTACTATATGATCAATAGACATTACATTATCAAGTTGTCTTGTCTTGTAATATAACTATAGCAATCTTTCATAAAAAGGTGATATTCCTTATGTTTTAATCTATATGATATAATTTAACAGTGTAAAAATTATTTACGTCATCTATTAACAAATTCAATGAACATACCTATTGCCCCAACGAGAATGAAGTTGAAGAATCAAGAGTTGTTCTTCAAGTGTAATATTTCCACGTCGAACATCTGGTCGAAGGTAGTTAAGCCATCTTAGTCTGCAGCTTTTTCCGGTCCTCTTTAAACCTGTTTATTAATTAAATACGTTAGTTTTAAGACAGACTAAAACAAAAATAAAATAGATAAATTGAGACGAAGAGAATAATAGTATTATACTTTCAATTACAAGTAATTAATACCATATAGTAAGTGACACGTTGCTATAAGTAACTAAATATATATATAGAGATACTGCATATACGTTAAATATAATTATTTATTTACCAGCACAACGTGAGAGTGAATTCCAACGACCTTCACCGTGATGAGAAATATAATTCATAAGAACAAAATCTTCTTCAACAGACCATGGACCTCTTCTAAGCTCCATTATTTCTTCATCAATATTGTTTTCTTGATTAATTAATTTATCCATCTAAATTATTTGTTTTTTTTTTTTTTTTTGCTGTAAAAATAGAAACAAAATTTTCAGTGTTATAGAGAGAGAAAGACAGATATTTAGAGAGAGAAAGAAGTGTAGTGAAGATATATTTATTGAAGTGGTAGTGCTTTATATAGTGTGAGGAAAATAAAGAAAACACTTATTATTAATTCCCTTTTTTTTTATTATAAAGTTTAATTGAAGCATTATTATATTAATATATATACTTAATTAAACTCGTTTTGCACCTTTTGAGTTTGACTAAATCACTATATAATATATAAAATAATAAATTAGTTCCGCGGGAATCAATATTTTAGATTTTTTTTGGATTGATTTCCACTACCCACCATATAGCAAGCTGTCATGGGACTATTTGACGTTTTAACTTTAGTATTTTAGCATAAAATACTGATTTAGGAGATTTACAATTTTTCTCTTAATGAAAAAGGATTTTATAGGTATCACGATTGAGCATAAATACTAATTTAAGAGATTTATGAAAAAAATTTAGACGAAAGAAGATTTTGTAACAATCACGATTGATCATAAAAGACTAATTCAAGAGATTTACGAATTTTTTCTGGATGAAAGTGAATTTCTATAGGAATCACGATAGATATAGTAATGGATAGAAATTATCATAAAATGAATGAAATCCATAATTTTTACAACCTAGATGTTTTATTGGAGATGTATAGTGTTTTTCTTTGCAAATCGTAATTGTTATATTTTATGGTGACAAAAAATAATTTACGTTTTCAATAGACATTATAATTTGTTTATATGTTATAGATAAGATTAAGAAAAAGGATGATAGTTTGTTTATGAATTTGACACGATAGCTATTTAATTTCCACATATATAGTGTTGTTTGATTGATTAATTGTGTCATTTTGCACTAAGCAAAGTACCTATAAGTCTATAACATAGGTTGTTGACTTATTAGTTTATAAATAAAATTATTATATTTTGATTTGATTGCTCTTTTTGTTATTCCAATGTTTGATGTATATTTTGGGACCTTTTAATTTGTTCAATATCTTTCCTTTTTAATGTGCGGAAATGCAGAGTATAGCTGTACATAGTATATCTTTGTAATATGATTCTTTTTTTGAATTACGTGCATGAGTTTAATGCATTAAACAAACTTCATTTTTTTATGCTCTTTCTCAATCAAAATCCGTTGTTCTTTTGTTATTCTAATGTTTGATGTACATTTTGGAATCTTTTAATTTGTTCAATAGCCTCTTTTTTAACGTGCGAAATTGCAGAGTATAGCTATACATAGTATATCTTTATAATCTAATTCTTTTTCGAATTCTACACACGAGTTTAGTGCATTAAACTAACATCGTCTATTTATGCTCTTTTCTCAATCAACATCCCCCATCCTGAAAAATTATGAGGGATATTTAGTTTCCTTTTCTTTTATAGTTTTAAAAAAAAAGGAAGAGAAAGGTTCAAGTCGAAAAAAATACTAGTTACAATATAAGTATATATTTTACGTTATATTAATATCGTGATTATAAACGAAATTAAAAGAATAAAAGAGGGTTCATTCGAATCGGAAAAGTTACATGGTGAAGCAAACTATTGCAAAGTTAAATTAAATAGGAAAAATGTGTTTCAAGATTCATCAACATTTTTTAATATATTTTAGTCAACGACTATTAAAAACGACATGTCCTTTAGGATTATATTAATAAATCTTTTTTTCCTCTTTCAATCAAATTAATACATATGCATTATATTTATTGGAACGAATTGTAATTAAATTACCCATTAATGATTTGTCAATTTCTTAATAGTAATAATATCCTCTTAAATCTTATGAATAGACAGATCCAATGAAATTTCCTTTTTAGGAAGAAACCATGATATTTCACTTTTCTATTTTAGTTTCATCCAATAATATATTAAATTTTCAATTTATCAGTTATCACTTATCGGTGTAAAAGCTATTTACTAATCCTTGTTGTACAATACTCCTTTCTTCGTATGATGCTCGTAGGTGAAAGGGAGATTTTCTTTTGCTCATGTAAGCAAAGATAAATCAGTATTTTCACATTAAGGCCCTTTCACGAAAGAGGTCGAATAGTTTCTTTTATGAAAAATCATCATATATTAATTAATTTTGTTTAATCAAGAATAGTAAAAATTAGTGGAAGAAAAGTTTGTCAAGTATAAACAGGACAAGGCTGCCTTAATAAATGAAAACAAAATAGTACTATTTTTCAATAATATATTTAATTAATTAATGTTCAAACAGGAACATTCCTTTTATTTATTTTATTTTTATATTTGTTGCCAAAAGCACCAACAAGACTAATTATACTATTCATTAGTGCTAATATAATGACATTTTTTCTATTTTAATCTAATAATGCTTCTCCTCCTACATACATATCACTTTACGGCTACTAATAATTAATTTATCAACTATGTTCTTAGTCAAAAATTAGTTATATATATATATATATCAATTTCAGTCGGTAAATTTATCAAAGACGAAATAATTCATTTACTATTATGAATAACTAGTTACAGAAAGACCGTTTCATTTCTTAAAATGTTTCAATTTATTATCTTTTCTTGTGCCTATTTCGCGATATGATATAAATTGAAGGGCGTGTAGACTTTTCACTTTTCAGCTTAGATAAATTTTATGTTACGTGAATTTGAGGTTCTCTCGATTAATTATACTTCTTTTAAGATATTTGTAAATCTATTTTATCCTTCTCTTTTATCCGAACTTGACATCACCTATTAAATTTTCTTAAACCTTATTATTCTATAATCAACTTGTACCACTATACATTTAAAAAATTCATGACATAATTATTCAATTGAATCAAACAATCTAAGCCCACTTATATAACATTTCTTAATTTTCAATGTCCTCATTTTATTTATTTATATATTTTTTTTTCTTTGTAGTGATCTTAGGTTAAATTTCAACCCTATAAAACCTAATTTTAAGTCTATAGAGTCAAACACAGCACATCTATTTGTAGTTGACCATGGCCTATGGATATAGTTAACTAGTCAACACAACAAGCTTCTAACAATAGTACTTATTAGTTAATTAATAAATTAATTAATTAAGAGATTAAACTAAGCCAACTAGGTTTAATTAAACTAAACAAACATTGTTAAATATTAGTCTAATTGAACCTTTTTCAAAGTACATGAACTTTGATTAGCTACCCTTTCTTTACGAGTAATTAGCTAATAGTAAGAGTTTATCCAACAACAATAATATATTCAGTGTGATTTTACGAATAGGGTCTAAGGAGTGTGATGTATACGCAGCCTTACACTTACGTTATAAAGATAAATAGGTTGTTTTTGATAGATCCACGACTCAAGTGAAGCATATCAAAATTAGTAAGAAAAGGAAATACAGTAATAAAGAAGTCAAGTAGCAAATAATGGGAAAAAGGGAGAGTTTATCATATTATTAATATGCATAAATATCTAAAGATATTATTGATGATGATGATTCGAACACAAATGTCAAAAGAAAATAATGAAATATTTAGTTCCTAACAGAGAAGAAAAATATGTTTGTGAGAAATATTGGAAAAGAATATTATTGAATTGTTGTTGTTGTGTCTACATTATTACATTGGACCCTATTTATAGACCCTAGAATACAATCCTTTACCAAGTAGGATACTATTTAGTATTCCTATTTCTATTTCTATTCCTATTCCTATTC